>JANEYF010000779.1:0-21348 GCA_029963845.1 Rhamnusium bicolor
TAATATAAAAACATATTTGGTTTTTCATTTTATTATATTTTATCCTACTCTGTATTTTGCAATTTTCCGTTACTTTTTTCTTGTTGTTATTTAACAGATTTTATTACAAAAATGCATTATAGATATAATAACAACTCTTAGCAAATAATAAATATTATAATTACAATAAAATATGTTTGCCATCATAAATAAAAATATAATGATGATCAAATTGCCACCTGCGAGAGAAATTATTATAATTTGTGTTGTTCAGACTATAATCAGTTTAGATTAGCAGATAGAGCACGAAAATTTAAACAATTCATCATTTAAAGTCACCATAAAATACAGATTGACTGTCTTTTTCTGTAACTAGATTTAAAGCGAAAACAAGAGTAACCTGTTATCTTGTCATTACTATGCTATAATATAAACAATTTTATAGTTCCCTATAAAAAATTTTATTAAATAATTTACAGTTTTACCGTGCACTTATTTTCAACAGTATCATGACAAATATAATATTTAACCGAAATTTCCCTTGTAACGTTGTCTAAATGTTATTTGTGGCATTCTCTTAAATTTTCGTTTTTCATCTTGAGTGTTACAACCACAAATAATTCTTCTCTTCATATCTAATTAATAAGTTAACTAATGATATAATATTAGAAGAAGAATGCTCTGCGGCTGTAAATTTCTTAAAAGAATAGTCAGGTGTTTTTTAACGTTCTATTTTGGTATTTTAGTTTATTATATCTTCATTAGTAAAGATCACTGTGTCGGAGCATTTTTTCAATTTATTACAGTGCGATTGACACTAGTAGATGAGTTACCATTTGTTCGTTAGTACTCTACTATCATGCTTGTTGACATTGCGTGTACCAGTATACAGTGTCTCCGTAAAGTATGAATTAAATTTATCATTTCTTAAACCAAACATATCTAGAAAAATTCTCGAACGAAGTCGATTTTTAATTTCAATTGCGCTTCTATATTTTTCTTTGGTTATGCCGCCATCACTGTTTCCGTTATGATGTTACCGATATTTTTTAAATTGAACTATATTTCCCCAGTTTTAGATTCTGAATCAATGGCTGATTCCAAAAATGTGCCAAACTTAAGGTCTGAAATTGATAAGTTGAAAGATATGGCCATTTTGAATGTAAAAATATACTGAATTTTCATGTTTTGTTTGAACCAATAATAGTCAATAGAACTAACAGTTAGTTAATAATAAAAACAAATTATAGTAAATGTTCGAACTGTACTCCTTGTTGTAGCTGACAGTACCTTAAACGATGAATAAAGTGTTACTGAACCTTGTTTATAGTTTCCTGAGAAATATTATTTATTTCTGTTCAGAAATATTTGGTCAAGATATCTTCAAACATCTGCTGCATTATGGGAAAGTGCACCACCCTGTTGATACCACAACAGGCTTCGTCAACATTTCAAGGATTAATTCTACTGGGAATAAATTTAATAACGTTGGGATGAGAGAGCCCTTTAAAAATTGGAGATATGCCGTCCGTTTACAGTTCCATCGAAAAAATTCAGTCCAATGATTATATTTCTTGCAATTTCCGCATACACATTTACTTTTTGTGGATACTATGTGTGCTGTTCCCGCATCCATCAAGGGTTTTCCCTTGCCCAGTATCTACAATTCTGATGATTCACTTCACCATTTAATTTAAAAGTGCATTCATCGGAGAAAATATTTTTATCCGATTGGATCATCATCACTTAGATCTTACACAAGCTGAATCTTATAGGGATGCCATTCTTCTAATTTTAATACTGTATGTACTGACGTTTTTCGTAACATCATAATCGCGAATAACCTGACGAACGCTGGTATGTGGATTTTCTTCAACAGCTAGTAAAATATTTAATTCTGTATCCTCATCACACCTAGATGATCCGTTTTGGGTAAATCTTCCACCGTAATAGTTTCTAAATTTTACTCACTATCGATTAAGTTATGGGTCGTTCTAGATATTTAGTATTAAATAAACATAAATAATAATAAACAGTATTAAATAAACATATTCTTGTTGAGTTCGCATCCTATCACCATACCCGATCATCGTAAGAATTTCAATTCTCCGCTTCAAAAATTAATAAAAAATGTGTTTATTTTACTTTTTACTTGTTGTTTTTTAAATGACCATATCACCCACCTTATCAATTTTAGACTCTAAGTGTGATACATACTAGGAATCAGCTGTTCAAGCAGTTCGAATAATGGAGAAATGGGGTGTTATATTTAAAAAAATACCGATGACGTCATATCGGAAACAGTGATGACGTCGTAACCAAAATAATAAAGAATAAGGTGCGTAAGTGAAATTAAAAATCATATGTCCGATGTTATTTTTTTAAATATTTTTTATTTTAAAAAATAATGAATTTATCCATACATACATAAAATGTAATACTTAAGGCCAATCTCTTATTAAATTTATTTGGTAGATAGTTTCCTTGGATACAATTGTATCAATAATTGTTTTCATGGAACTTACGAATCAGATATATTTAATGGGAGATAGGAAGATCGGCCCTTAATGACGTATTTTTAACACTGAATAAGATTTACAGAAAACAACCACTCAATAATAGCAAACCAGGCTAGCCTAAAGCAGATTAAGCAAGACAGACATTGTGGGTGATAAGTGTATCCCTCTAGTTGTCAGTGCTACTCGTCAGACATCACTGATGCCTTAGTGACTGATAGCGACCTGCAATGCAGGTACCAAGAGCTACGACCTATAACCCTGGGGTGCTAAACTATCTGCTGAATAAGATTTATATGAAACAACCTCTCAGCGGTCAAAAGGCCCGACCTGCATTGAATTAAACCTGCAAGTCTTGTTTGGTAGCTAAGTTCATTTATCAATTCCTCACTAGACATAGACCGAACTTGTTATGTTCTCGTCAGTGTGCCATAAGCAATGGAAAAGACAAATCAGTCATAAACGCACTAAAGCATTAGTGATGCCTGACGGGTAGTAGCACTGACCACCAGGGGGATACACTTATCACCCACTATGTCTATATTTAAGAGTAGGTTATATACTCAAATAGTTAAAAATATACCAAAATGGGACATATTTCAAAGACGGTGTCTTGCTAGAAGTAACCAACTTGGAGCTCATCATCATGGACCTGAGCCAGAAATGATTCTAAAGTTTGAGTTCGATATCTTGCGGAATTTATTATTTCATGAAACAATATGAGACCTATTACGCGACTTCTGGATAATGCCACTCACATACCAATTTTTAAAGAGTATAGACTCATTACTACAAAATTGTGAGGATTATCAGTAGCCCATGTTCATAAGTTCTGACAGTTAACATAACCTGATAAATGGAATCACGCTGCATCAGTAAAAAAGGTCCTATCCAAATTACTGTCATTCATCAACGATAATATCTTTCTCAATCCTCAAAGTTAGAGGATAGTTATTCTTGAAAAACTGTTACCTTGTATGGGTGTAAATCAAGTTTTCTTAATGCTTTATGGCATGTTTTAAACTGAAAAGTCTGCAAAATTTAAAATTTGTTGATTGTCGTTTGTAATTAAGTAATTTATAATTGTGTAAAGTATAATGTCGTGGTCCAGTGGTAAGGATAATTGCATCTCACCTTGGAATCCCGGTTTTGATCCCCGGTCGAGGAGTTATAGTACAGTCGCTATGTACCTTTTTAAATTGCATTAATTCGAGACCACCATTTTCTTTTTCTAATCGTTGCGAGAGGTTATTGGAGCTTAAATCCAGATTTTCGGGATTCCACCCTTGTAGCGTCAGCCACCTTCTTGAATTTAAGGGTGAATTTGTTTTTATTAAATACCTTGCTTAATTTCAATTTTTAACTAAAAATGGTTATAACCAAACTTATCGGAAATTTAATTCTCTACAACTGTCATTAGCATTTTTGGTCTACGATTGATATTTTTCAATTTAACCAGGATAAAATGCGGTGAAATTAAATTATTGCATGATTTCGTTTATTTTTGTTATGAAGGCTCTGTATAGCATCATGTAGATTGTGTGAAGCAATGGAAGATATTTATTTAGAGTGAAGTAATTTTCGACACTCCAAATTAAGTGAAACTTTCATCTGCCAGGTAAAATATTTTAGATAGAAGGACTACAATTATCGGTACGGGACAACTGGAACTTCATATCCAATCGAAAAGGAAAATGTATCATTTTCAAATATCTGCAATATTCAATAAAGCTCAACTTTCAATTTCCACCCACTACTGACTTATTTATTATGCTAAAGTGTAGCATTAACTTTTATGATAGAACAACTACTATTTTGGAAAGCGATTAAATTCTTTATACACGTTTTTTTATCTTTTGTTAAACTCTACAATTTTATTGTTTCTGAGCTATTTTTATGCATGTATACAGAGCAGGCAAAATGGCTTTAACAACATTCTTATACATCGATATAACAAATGTATTCCTAAATTCTATACCATTTATTTCCATAATATGAACAATCAGATACATTTCTTATAGGAAGAACTCGTTTCTCAGCATTCCGAAATCTCGCCAATGTTGATCTCACCCACTATAGTCCTTTGTTTAGTTTAAACCAAGGAGAATAATAGTATGCCATGCCTTATTTGATTTCAAGCAACAGCATCAAAGTAAAGATGGAATGATCTTCAATTTTTTGTACAGGAATAACTGGACGGCATAAGAAAAATGCGAAATAAATATTATTCTTTCATTAGTTCAAAAAATTTGAATCATCGATGATACTAAAAAATAAAACATTAAGACCAAAAATAATAATAAAATATTGTTTCAATATAGATCATAAATCATAATATATCGTATGCAGTCTATATTACTTTTATTATTAAAAGTTAGAAATTAAAAGTTAGTAATGCCAGTTTTGGTCGTATTTTAATAAAAACATAAACATAACTAATATTTTAAATTCAACGATGCTCAAGAAATACTTCCTTGTATATTTTTTAGTCTTCTTTTATTTCATAAATTATTTTTATTATAAGTTACGCAGACTCACTATGATTAATAATTTCATATTTGGTGTTACGGAAAATGTAACATACTATCAGCAATTGGTTGACCAAGAAAATTTGGTGCCGATTTTTATCTCGTGTAACTATTGAACTATAAAGCATATATCTATAAATTTGTTCACGGATCAACAGTCTTGTAATACAGTAAGTCTAAAAAAATTTCGCCAATTGATTGCAGTCAGTCTTATTGTTGACGAGGAAGGGGGGCATAGGACCCACAGCTCTCAAGTTAGTAAATTCAAACGTCATATTTCCACAGAAATCAAATACTGATGAAAAAGCTTTTCATATACCAATAAGGGGTACTTCTGGTCCATACAATGCAGTACAGCAAAATAACCTCAGAGAACCAAATGGTCTTGTACAGGGTGGGCAAATTTCAATGTTTATATATGGTTACTCGGTAACTGTAAGAGATACAAAAAATGGAAGACACATTCCCGTTCTCTTTTTTTTTTTGAGACAAATTTACTAGCGAAAACAAAAATTTGCTATCGTCTTTTGTTTTCGAGTTATATACAAAAGTCTATTTTTCGACTTTTAGACACATGTCAATATCTTGGTTATTTGTAAAGTTATGAAAAAACAACTTTTACATTCTTGAGGAACTTTTTTCTATATAATACAGTGGCGTCGAGAAAATTTAAAAAAAGGTGCAATTTCGGGTTATGGCATAAAGTTACATTTTTTTTAAATGGAAATCATAGTTGGCTATGGTTTAGTTAAAAAGAAAATTTTTTTTCTCTTTCAAACTATATATCATATATGGGGTCGCTTTTGATGTGTAAGTATTTAATAGCGAAAATTATCTTTTGGTAGATTACTTTTTGCGTTTTCTTATATTTATTCCAAGTAGGTGTGTGTCACCTATGACAGTGTTTATCCAGTAAATTGCATATTAATAATTTTATTTCCATCATAATTACACCCCATTTAATCGTAAAAGTGAAGATGTACGAAAATTACGAGAAATATAATATGTTAGAATGCTTTATTCAAAGCAATAAAATTGCGATATTCCATCTGAAATATATTTCATTCGCTATCCAGAAAGAAGACGACCTAATAAAGCTATTTTTAAGAGGTAAAACGAAAATATCATTAATTATGGGTCCTTCAACAAGCCAAGACCAAAAAATTAAAACATTGACGATGTTGAAGAAGCTTCTATAACTGTAATTAGAATGGCGGTTGCAAATCCTTCAATTTCAAGTCGACAAATTGAAGCTGATTCTGGGATTTCAAGATGTCGATCTCTGGGTAAATCGAAGACACACAAATTCAGGCCTTATACAATAAAGGAACAACATCACCTGCAACCACCTGATCTTCAGTGATGATATGAGTTTTGCATAATGGTATCGTCAAAAAAATCAACAAGATCCATTCTTCTCTAGAAATGTAGTTCGTACGAGATGAAGCCTACATTAGCAGTGCAGGAATTCTCAACAGACATAACGAACACTATTGGTCTGGCATGAATCCTCACCGGACCGTTGACGTCTGATCTCAGCGACGCTTTGGTTTTAGTGTTTGGTGTGTTTTACGTAGCAATTGTGTTTTAACATACCACATATATCAAGAAAATCGTAAGGCCAACGGTACTACGAAATCTTAAACCAGAAAATTGTTGAGGAATTTGTGAACAATCTACCCTTAATTGAAGCAAGAAATCAGTTCCTCGAACAAGATGGTGCACCACCTCATAATATCAGGGGTATCAGAATTATTAAATACCAATTTTTGGAAACAACGAACCAGTGAGGTGGCCCCCAGAATCGCCTGACTTAACGTCACTGTCTTTTTTCTTTTTGGACCACATTAAAGAGAAATTATACAAGAAAAACCTGTACCGACATAAATGAACTCAGACAAAATATTATAGACTGTGAATTCCATTTCAAATCTTCATATTTATAACGCAGTTCAGAGTGCTATAAACAGGTGTAACTTATATATCGAAAATTTTGTAATTATAATGTTTTTTAAAATTAGATATAAATATCTGATTTTTTGGTCTTGGCTTGTTGAAGGACCCACAGTTAATGAGATTTTCGTTTAACCTCTTAAAAATAGCTTTCTTGGGTTGCCTTCTTTCTGGATAGCGATTGAAATATTTTTCGGATGTAACATCACAATTGCAAAAAATAATAATAATAAACGTTATTTATTGGTTACCCCAAAAGGCCATTGACCGAGGTCCTTCAGCCCATAATTTTTGTACAAAGTGCCTGTTACATTAAAAATATTTTATGTTTTGAAATGAGAAATTAATACATGATTTAGAAAAAAAAACTAAAGATTGAAAAGTTGAAAAATTGAAAAATTTAAAAAATTTGATACTATATATTATATATTTAAGCGTAGATCTTCCTCGACTGAAGCCTGAATCTGCTCGTAAAGGGTCCGCTCTGGGAATTCAAGTTTAGATCTTGTCTGCCTGTTTCGAATTCTGCAATAGGGTTGAATCAAGTCGATGTTGTGGGGGCGAGACACAAACCTATTTGATAAATCTTGGAAACGAATGTATATTGGTCTTAAGTGTGTTCGAGTATAGAGAAGTTCGTTTGATGGGTTGTGTAGAGGATTATCTGGATACCTCATTTTGGTAATGACTCTTAAGGATGCAGTTTCTGCTACTTTTGGGTTTTGTAATGCTGGTTTTCTGCAGGTCATAAATAAAACACTTGCATATTCTATAATTGGTCGACAAATGGATTTATAAATAATGGAAGCAGATTTTGTCGAAATTCCCTACTTTTTAAATGTCAGTGCCCGGAAATATTTGGCTTTGTTTTTGGCTTTTAACTTCATTGAAGCAGTATGCTTATTAAAATTTAGTTTATGGTCTAAGGTTATACCTAGATATTTGGATGACTGTGATGGACTGATCTGCTGATTGCCGATGTTTATTGTTGGAGATGTATTGGTTACCGGGTGATTGAAAATTATAAATTGTCACAATTGCAATTACCTTGAATAAAGCATTCTAGCATATCATATTTCTAGTAGCTTTCGTCAGATATCTTCATTTTTACGATTAAATGGGGTGTAATTATGACGGAAAAAAAATTATTAATATGCAATTTACTGACAAATGGATAAACACTGCCATAGATGACACACGCCTACTTGGAATAAATATAAAAAACGCAGAAAGTAACCTACTAAAAGATTATTTTCGCTATTAAATACTTACACATCAAAAGCGACCCCACATATGATATATAATAATTTGAAAGAGAAAAAATTTCATTTTTAACTAAATCATAGCCAACTATGATTCCCATTTAAAATAATACAACTTTGTGCCATAACTCTAAATGCACCTTTTTTTAATTTTCTCAACGCCATTGTATTATACAGAAAAAAAGTGCCTGAAGAATGTAAAAGTTGTTTTTCATAACTTTACAAATAACCAAGATATTGACATGTGTCTAAAAGTCGAAAAAATCGAACTTTTGTTTATAACTCGAAAATAAAAGAAATTTTTTTTCGCCAGTGAATTTGTCTCAAAAAAAACATCGAGAATGTGTCATCCATTTTTTTGTATCTCTTACAGTTACCAAGTTATCCTATACAAACATCGGAATTTGCCAACCCTGTACTGTGTGTCAAATAGGACTTTTTCTAAATGAACAAACTAACTGCTTCTTACTGTTTTTTGACTTAAGGATGAAACCTAATTTTGAAACTTGTTTATAATGTTTATTTTAAAAAAAAGTTTTTTTCGTGTAACCATATGGTTCTCTTTTTCTAAACAGCAAAAATTTTCAGAAACAAGCAGTCAAGGAGTGATGCATCAATCAAAAGAAGAACTGTCCAAGATTTTCATCTCATAAGTCCTCAATGTGACTTCCCATAGATACGAACAACATCGAGACAATAGTCAAATTCCTCCCATATTTGTTGTAGCATTTTCGTTGTCATTGACTCCACAGCAGCAACGTTGCGATTCTTGAAATGATCCAGAGTTGTGGGCGACTGTGGAGACATCTCGCGATGACCTTCTAAAACTAGGCGATTTCCTCTTTTTATGTGATATATGTCAAGTTAATACATAGCTGATAGGTACGGAATTATGCTCATTTGAAATCGAATGAATCATTTTCAATTACCCTGTATATTATTTACATACTTCCCCAATCAGAATTATCTGTATTAATAATTAAAATAAATAAATAAATAAAAAATCTGACTTTAAAGGGTTATATCTTCATAGGAACTTTTCCCCGTGTAATCATATAAGGAATTCTAAAGTATTTTACATTAAGAAACCTTGTATATTTCTTTTTTTCTATGCGTATGTCCTGCCCTGTAATTAAATGTGTCTCTATGGATAGTTGAACACACAAATAAATAAATAAAATATCCATACCATAACAAAAAAGTGATCTTCAATTTGCTATGTGTAAACTGTAGCTTGTTTGTGTGAATAATATAACAGTCTAATAAAACGGCATGAACGTTCATTGTATTAGAGAACAAAACTAATTCTGATTGAACAAATAAATTCCGTAGGCGCTTAAATATCCATTGATGGGAACAAATGCTTTCTCAATGAGAATTTGTAAATATTTAATGAATGAATACAATTATATTGTTTATGGTAACTGTTTCTGAGAATTTCACTACGATACGCAATCAAAATAATAAAATTTATGTTAAAAAAAATACTGAATTACCTCCGGGTAAAAATATGATCATTTTTATGTGGATTTTAAGGCAGATCTGGGTTATGTAGAGGTATAACGGCACCGACTAACAATCATCTTATGTCTCAGATGAATATTCAAAAAAGCACTACCAAACTTGCTATTGAATATTAACCGTTATTGAGATACAGGATGTTTTATGGTTTCTGACTAAAACTGTAGTTGGTCATATTTCTATAGCGGCTGTAAATACTTGGCTAAAATTTGCTACAAATACTGTAAGGTGATGTGGGGTAAATGTAATAATGGGTCTAATGTCATAATGGCTCACAAAAAAGAAACACTATATATATATCAGAGTACCATCTATCGACAGGAATATTAGACACCTTTGTGAACTTATCCAAACTTACAGGAATCTGTAAAAAATGTAGCTAAATATGTTTGACATTAAGTTTTAATTTGCATTGAATGTAATCCCAACAAGTGAGTCTACAGGTGTTTTTTTTGCTGCCGCACAGTGGACGGAAACGCTAAAAAGCTGGCCAAAATAAAAAAAAATGAAGATTTTTTTTTGAAATGGAAACGTTTTAAATCGTTGTAGTGGTACCCCTTGCATTAGAAACGACCGTTAATACCGGTCCGGGTTCACTACCTGAGCGAGGAAATTACTTATTGTGCGACCGTGCAGCGTGTCACCTCGGCAGCTCGCAACGCTTCAAAATTTTGTCTGCAGCGTAAAAATTCTCAAAGTGCAGTTTTCTGTGTCATAAAAATGGATTCTGCATCAGAAAGTAAGTACAATTAAAATATCTCGGTATCAGATCAGTTTATTTATATGGTAATTAGTAAATAATTATCGAAGTGGAGTGCATTTTTGTATATGCAATGATTCATAAACTCCACAAAAAAAGCCATAAGCGGTTGGTGATGGTTGGTCTTGAAACTTATTGGAATGTGTTTAATGAACATTTTTTTCGAAAGTGTATAAAAAATTAGCTGCATCTTTTTGCATCTTTTGCGAGATATTGACCAAATTGTGCGCGAATGCACGGATGCATGCACATTCGTGCACCATAAAGTGGGCTCCTTTTGAATGCGTTCTCATGAAACGTCAATTTTGCACAACATTAATGTTTTTTTAAATTATTAACTCCTTGATGCTTCCGATTGGTCAAATGTCAGAAGAAGCACAAGAGACTTGCAATAAGGATATTAAAACATTTCGAGAAAATTTTGCAAGGAAATGTGACCGACAAAAAAACGTAGAGGACGTTTTTCGCAGGCTTTTAATAACTTCAGATCCAATTATTTCTAGTTTGCGAAAACTCCCTAAGAAAAAAATTGCATTCATTGTCTCCTGATGCGATAGAATTGCTTGATCCACTCTCCGTTGCGGAAGTCGATACAAATTGTGTATTACACAGTGAAAACGACGAAGAGGATGATGAATGTAATTCAGATAGTAATTGAATAAAATTAATTTTCAAAGTCATTACACATTTTTATTCCATTCCCCAGATCCTAATTTTCCCGAAACAAATGAAACACATGAATTCGCTTCAATTCAATAATAATTTTTGAACTATGTATATATTTTTGACCGTAATTTTTTTAAATTCTATATGGGATTCTTCATCAGCGACCCAAAAAACCTGTATACAAAGTTTTGTAAAAATGCAGCGATAATTGGCGATTTTTGGTATGTTTGGGGGAGATTTCATGGCCGCCATTTTATTTTTTCAAAATTCAACTACGGATTCTTGATTAGCGACACAGAAAACCCCTGTATGCACAATTTTAGTAAAATAGCTCAATGCCTTTATATTTTGGCCAGCTTTTCGGCGTTTCCGTCCACGTCGCATAAAACGTGTGTTTCAAAAGGTAGGTGTTCAGAAAGTATGTTTTATAGTTATCTACATTAAATATATGTACACAATTTGTAGTTTAACTTGCATGCACATGCATCTACTTATTTTAGGCTATATTACATTTACCCCTTGAAAATTACATGTTGAGGTTAATGTAATATGGATACAAGGGGCTATTGTACTTGTTGTTTTACATTAACCACTTTTACAGAAAAATCATGGTGAGAACTTATAAAAAGGAAGCAAAACGTACCCCAACGTAATTACAGTGAAGAGGATTTAAGAATTGCTGTTAATGAGGTTAAGGCTGGTAGATTAACAATTTATCGTGCCAGTAAAGAGTATAATATTCCTTATCCTACTATTTACACAAATGTTAAAGGATCCAGGGGGAATATACAAAAATGCAAAGGGCGTCCAACATGTTTGCCTTTTACACAAGAGAAAACATTAGCAAATGGATTGAAGACTCTAGAAAAATGGGGGTTCGGCCTAGCACGGAAAGAGGTTTTGGAAATGGTCGGTGAATATGTAAAGAACAATAATATTAAGACGAGTTTCAAAGTTGTGATTCCAGGTGAGGATTGTTTCCTAGCTTTTAAGAAAAGACATCGGTTAAGTCTGAGGATAGCCCAGAATGTTGAATATGCAAGAAAGAAGGCTTTGGATCCTTTTATTGTGCATGACTATTTCTATACTTTAGAGAAAACCTTAAATCAGCTAAATTTACATAATAATCCCGGAAGAATATGGAATCTCGATGAGAGTAGCTTAAACATGGATCCAAGAAAAACTAAAGTGGTAGGTGCAGTTAATAAACCATCCTCCCGAACTATAAGTACTCCAGGAAAAGAAAATATCAGCTTTCTTTTAATGTGCAACGCTGCTGGAGGGAAGGCTCCTCCCTTAATCATATACAAGGGTGTCAACGTATGGGACCAATGGATGGCTGATGAAGGCAAGGCTTATTGAAAAGGCCATTCAAGAAAACATCACTATTTTAAAATTACCTCCACATACCAGCCACTTGCTTCAACCCCTAGATTTAGCAGTTTTTAAATCTTTCAAAACAAAATGGGACGAGAAGCTGGTTTCATGGCAGCGGCAGCATATAGGGTTTAAATTGCCGAAAAAACTCTGCACAATTTTTATGTCAAACATGGACAGAAGTTTCTCCTGAAGTAGTGAAAACGGCTTTAGAAAGGGTGGCATCGTATCACTAAACAGAAATATTATTCCTGCAGATCAATTCCCACCAGAAGCCTTAAAGAGATTGGATGATCATATTACGACACCTGGTTCATCTTTAGCATCTATCACAATACCTACATTGCCTTTGGAGAATACAGATCAGTCTGGACTGTCAAATGAGCACAGTCCAATACCGAATGCAACAGAAGTAAACGTTTGTTTTGAACATTTATTATTAACCAAAGTTCAACAAAAACCAAACCCTACCAAAGGAAAGAGAAGAAAAGTCTACCCTGGGTCAGAAATGTTAACATCAGACGAAGCCTTGCAACGTATAAGAGAGAAAAAATAAAATTAAATCTACAATTAAAACAAAAAACACAAAGAAGCAACCAGTAACATATTCGTCTGACACAGACGAAGAATCAGACAATTCCAGCCCAGTTTACATAGACACAGATGATGATATGGATTTAGAAGAATTTGGAAATTCTGACCCTGATGAAGATGCTGCTAATTTTCAGATTGTATTAAACCGCCAGGCGTTAGTACAATTCTGTAGGAAGAAAGTAGTCAAACATTTCGTCGGGCAAGTTGTTGATAAAAATGAAGATGGCTGGGTAATTAAATTTACAAAATTTCATAATAATCAATTTGTATGGCCTAAATTTGATAACACAGATATAATAGATGACCAAGATATTGTAAGGGTCTTACCAGACCCTAATGTCACCAGAAGGGGTGGATTTCTGTTTGATATATCATTTCACAATTTTAATTTGATCTAAAAAAATTAAATAATGAGTCTGAAATATGTTTTTACACAAGAATATTCAATATGTTTGTTTTACTGTAAGAGATGTTTAGTTAACCATTTACTGAAAAGTGTATATCTCTGTTGTAAACTGATATTTTTTTTAAATAAATATGTCAAAATTATCTACATTTATTAATCTTTACAAAAGCCTCATATCAATTTTCAATTGCTAGTATATGAGATATTCTAGGCGACTATTACATTAGCCCCAAATTCCGGAGTAAATGTAATATAGTGCCAGAATTTAAAAAAAAATCTACAATTTTTGTGCAAAATAAAATCAATTAACGTAGGTAGGTTGATCCCATATGAGTAATTATTCATGATAAATCAAATAGAAAAATTCTCATAAAATTCCTTTATTAATGTGAACAAGTAATTACTTCACATCATCAGACACAGGAATTTTTATAAATAAAAAACCAGGGTAGTCAAATTAAAATTAAAATAGTTTTGCAACATAGTCAAATAATAAGTAAATGTAAGATATAAAATTTTTTGGTATCTAAATAACTTTTAAGAAAAATTTCTAAAATTTAACGTGCTTGTTCTATTCAACAGTGTATGTATGTGTTTAATACATACATTAACTTTACAATACACCGATGTGTCATGTTCAAGGTCGTAGTCCCTTGACGTCACTAAGGTGGGATGCGTGACGTCACGTAAAAGCGCGCGCTTTATTTCCGCACTTTCATTATTTTTTTTCGATAGAAATCGTGCTCAAAAAAAAAATAAAAAAAATACGGCAAGTCTTTTTATAAAACACTATCACATAAAGCAATAAAAAAATCTGTGAAAAGGCCCATTACCCAATGTATATTCTCTTCACTCCACATTCTGATATTTTATGATGATATAATTTGTCATGAATGTAGCGTCATCCGTGTATAAAATATCTTTTAAAAATTCAGGATTCTCTAGGTACATACTTTGCAGCCATAAACAGAATTCTGTTATTGCCTTAGTATCTTCAGCTTCAAGTGTATGAAGAAATTTTGACTTAAAAGGTTTCTTACCGCTTTTTTCATACATTTCCAGATTAGATTTTTAGAAATATTTAAATTTCTACTAGATCTCTAAGGCTTGAATGTGAATTGTCATTAAAATAATCAAGAATCTTCTGGTTTCCTCTTCACTCCCTATCACGATGCTGGTTTAGAAGTCTCTCAACTGTTCCATGTTCGTCAAAAAATCTGTTAATATTTGCAACTGTTACATGGTTAATACTGCGTTCTGAATGTCGTCGATTAGACTCATTAGCTGCTTCATGAAAAGTACGTATTCTGTCAATAACTATATAATCTTATTTGACATTTGACCGCACGGAGGAGGATCATCAAGCATTTAATATTGCTGAATTGGAAGGGTATATATATTATTCAGTTTATTAATCATTTAATTTTTAAAAAAGCGTATTATTTTTTTATCTAATAAAATTATTGTTACAGTGCACCGCGGTGGACATTTGACCGCACGGAGGAGGATCATCAAGCATTTAATATTGCGGAATTGGAAGGGTATATATATTATTCAGTTTATTAATCATTTAATTTTTTAAAAAAGCGTATTATTTTTTATCTAATAAAATTATTGTTACAGTGCACCGCGGTGGATATTTGACCGCACGGAGGAGGATCATCAAGCATTTAATAGGTATATATATATTATTCAATTAATTAATCATTTAATTTTTAAAAAATTATTTTTATCACATAAAATTATTGTTACAGTACACCGCGGTGGACATTCGACTTCGACCGCACAGAGGAGGATCACCCAGCATTTACTGAGGGGTATATATTAGTCAGTTTATTAATCATTTAATTTTTAAAAAAGCGTATTATTTTTTTATCTCATAAAACTATTGTTACAGTGCACCGCGGTGGACATACGACTTCGACTACACAGAGCCTCTGGAGGATTTCCACCCAGCACATACTATTGCGAGATTGGAGTGGTATATATTATTCAATTAATTAATCATTTAATTTTTTAAAAAGCGTATTATTTTTTCTCATAAAACTATTGTTACAGTGCACCGCGGTGGACATTCGACCCCCACAGCACCTCTGGAGGACCATCAAGCATTTAATATTGCTGAATTGGAAGGGTATATATATTATTCAGTTTATTAATCATTTAATTTTTTTAAAAAGCGTATTATTTTTTCTCATAAAACTATTGTTACAGTGCACCGCGGTGGACATTCGACCCCCACAGCACCTCTGGAGGACCACCGTGGATATCCACCCCCGCCACAAGCCATCCATAAATATTAAATATTAAAAAAAAAAAAAAAAATGTAAATTGTAAATATGTAAATTATAAAGTATTAAAATAAATTAATTAATAGAAATGATATTTTTCGTTTAATTTATATATAAGAATCTTTCATTAGCAGTTGAAATAGCTCAGTGGGAGAGCGTTAGACTGAAGATCTTGAGGTTCTGAGTTCAAATCTCAGTTTTAACTTTTTTTTTGTTTCACTTTAATTTATATAATGATAAAAATTTCAATTAGTTGACCTCTCTACACAAATAGCATCATATCGCACTTTGCGCTTTCCTTATCACACTACTATACATTAATATAAATTATTATTTGTTCAAGTATAAAACTGTAGACAAAAATTTCACAACCAGAAAGGCTCTACATACAGGGCTGCCACCCACACCACGTGATAGCCCATATGTAACATCGAATCAAAACATCTTTCAAATTTTAGCTATCTTCAACGGGTCCAGAGTTATAAGCGAAAAACAGAAAAAACCCCCCACCACTGCCCGTCGGCCATGTTTTTTTCTATAAGCCCAGGCGTACACGCTTTTTCTATAAGCCCCCGGCGGCCATGTTTTTTTCTAGAATCCCCCGGCGGACATGTTTTTTTCTATAAGCCCAGGCGAACAGCTTTTTTTCTATACACCCAACTGCACATGCTTTTCTCTAAGCCCCAGCCGCCATGGCTGCCAGAGTCTTACGTCATACAACACCACGCAGTCTTCACCGATGACAATGACCATAAGCTCTTCAACACTGCGCCAGAGTCTTACGTCATACAACACCAGGCAGTCTTCACCGACGACAATGACCATAAGCTCTTCAACGCTGAAGACTTCTTCACCAACGACAATGACCAGAAGCTCCGCAACAACCTCTTGGACGCTCTCGATGAACACATGCCATCCATGTCATCCAAATCGCCGATGGTGGTCTAGAACTCTCTTTGCTTATCTACTTTTCTACTAATTCTTGTACAGAAAAAGACATTTTTTATGCTTTTTACTTCTTTTCAACAGTGTAATACTATAAACTGCCTAACTATTTGTAATTGACAGGTGGTAACTAAAGTACCAGTATTTGTCTTCACAGTACACTTAGCTTTTTAACAAATAGCAATCACATTAAATATTACAAGAAAAAGTAAAAATCGTTTGATCAGTCGACGTTTCGACAATGTTTCTATTTTTTAATGGTGTATAGAGTAAGTGTATTAAAAAAATAGTTATTTTGGTAACAAAACTAGAAATGGGGTCAATTTTAAATTACATTTTTTTCATAAATTGAAAAAAAAAACATTTTATTATTTAATAAATCCGTCGTAAGTTTTTTTCTAAAAAAATCCCTAATGATACTGTTTGAAATTTGAGTCCATAAAAGTGGTCGTATTGGCCATGATTACAGCTCAAAAATAAAGTTACCCACACATTAAATGCGAATTTTGAATACCTACCTAACAAAAAAAGTTTATCAAAATCAATCAAAAAATAAAGATTTTACAAGTAAGTCCTTAACGTCGACACACTGTCCATAAAAAACCTGCACGGGAGTTACTTTCCCTGCTTAGATCGGAAAAGTAACTTTTCGAAAACTGTCATTAAAAGTTGACTTTTACATGATATTTATTAAATGTCAAAACGACAGTTTTTGTCTACAGAACGTAAAAAGCTTTTACATCCAGGATGTAAAAGACATTTCCATCCACCTACAAAAATCAACGAAACTATTACCAGTTTATTTATTATTATCAACAAAAACATAAATTTTATCAATCAATCATTAATAATCAATTTAATTAACAATCAATTTAACAGTTAATCATTTCTTTTATCGCTTAAATTTAAAATCGTATATTTGATATTAAAATATGTGCAGCAAATTATAGATGACATACATGTCAAATAAATTAATTGTAAATGTCAAAATTTTCTCTTCACATTTTTAGTAATTTTGAACCGTGGGATACAGTTTTCGAAAAAATGTTGTTTAGTACTCGATTGCGAAATTCTTTTGCATTCTTGAATGATTTTTTTTCTCGCTATCGCTCGCAAAAAACTTTCATTCTTGAATACAAAAATTTCGCATTTCGCAATCTAGCATCAAAAATAACTATTCTCGTACTGTCTTATGACGGTTGCTTAGTAACGGACTAAAATACTGGAATAGCGTATTTTGGGATCTGAAATTGCGCCGAGAAAGCAGACATTCTTGAGCGTTTTTTTGAAAAATACCTTCGCTGTGTTTACATTTCAGCTAAAGTGTTGGTCCCAAGTCTAACATATGAGCATTCAACCACTGAGCAAATTCAAATTCAAAACAAGTTGGTTAACAATTAAAGAAAACAGTGTATATGGCCCTCGCCGGACACCCGGTCCGTTACCGATCTAGCATGTAAGGTGGCGACTGGGCAACTGTTATGTCGGACGAAGCGGGGCCGGTCCGAACTTAAAACTAAAACATTAACAACAAATACAACACCTAAAAAAAACCATTTTTAAATTGTATAATAACGCCGGAAACGAGAAATCAAAGACGCAAGCAAAAGCATGCGCCGTTGATATAAAACTTTAAAACAATGCAAAAAGAATATATAAAATTGTATAAATTTGTGCATAATAATTGTGAATTTTGACGATGCTTCGACGAGACAAATTGTCACAGTAAAAAACTCGCCTCTCAATAATACTGAATTGGGAAGCGGAAATGTCCACCTCCGCTTATTTTTAGGTATTTAATGATATTTCGTGTATATGATAATGTACCGCAATATACTGATGGTTAGCTTATAATTTGGAATAAATTTTGTGGGAAATTTTGATAACAAAAACGAACAAAAAAGAAAAGAAGAGAAAAGTGAGAACCAAATTTGGAATTTTGGTGCCCTTTTTATAATGTGGTAGTGTCATCCCATATTGTGGGAAGACCGTGGTCTAAAGATGTAGTTTGAAAATTGGTAACGTTTGGTACGGTAATTTGTGTTTTATTCGAAATGGTGCGTTATACTTCCTTATTTGTGTAATGTTGGCAGTTAATGGACAACCAGAGAGTTCAAATTCGTAAAATTTTTTGTTAATTATCTCTGATATAATCCACTATGGGTACAATGTCGTTTCAAAGTTGTCGTAATTCCCTTATGGGGGTATATCTTGTTGAGTTACTTATGAGGTGAAAGAATTTGTTTTCCGGTACCGGAAATTTGTGTAAAGTAGTCGAGCTCGCAGAACACCAGGCCGGCGCAGCATACTAAGGCCGGTCTCACTAACATCGTGTAAATTAATATTTTATTATCCCTGTTTAGTCTTCTATACCCCGCCATCAGAGGGTATAGACTCCTGGACAGAGAATAGACTTTAAGTATTACCTCGTTAAAGTGTTTTCCAAAATAAAATCCTTTATCCAAAGTATTAATTTTACGCTTTGTACCGTCTCAATTTGGCTGTCCCATCGAAATTGGTGTAATTACTTTATTATTTATTCTTTTTCTATTGAAAATAATAGCCTCCGACTTGACGACGTTCACCTTCACCTTCCACTTGGCGTAGTATTCCGACGTTCGTACCATGTGCGCTTTTATCAGCTGCCTAGCGGGCTGAGCATGGTGACTGTAGCAGTATATGACGGTATCGTTGGCTGCACGCCAACGATACCGTCATATACTGCTACTGCAAGCTTGGTGTTCGGGAACTGCGGAGTGTCGGATACGTATATGTTATATAATTATTAAACCACTGAGTTATTTACATTTTCATTTGCCTACACTTAATTTCTGTAATTCATTGGTACATGGGTTGGAATGAAACGCAAAGAGAATAAAGTTACTTATTAATAATGGGTGAATTTTTTCCAATTAATTAAGCGAATATTTAATACTATTTTTAAAATTAAGTTATGCGGGGTACTTGAAATAATGATTAAGAAAAATGGTATTTTAGTTTAAGGTCGGATCTGTAACTTCTTTTTAAAATACTTTTATGACACTAAAGCAACATGTTTTGACGGCGTTACTCCCAAGTGAGTGATCTTGTTAATTTAACAATAAAAATGTGCTTTTTTTAAATTTTACCTTATGGAATGTTCCATAAAATTGTATTTGTGTTAAAAGTAAAATGTAAAAAGTACAGTATTTAGTTTATTTTTTACCGCTGGTTTCAAATTTTTGTTATACAGACTCATTAACCACGAGTTATTTGGAACCACCTAGGTCAACATCCACAGTTAACGTATGTACATTTCTCTATGAATATCATGTATATTACTTATACACTGGTCCACTGATTTTTTAAACGTTTACTAACGTTTAAAAGTCAGGGTGATATTGTCGGCACCGAGAGCAACTTTATAAAAATTTATTCTGGTCCTGAAATTTTTCCAAAGCAAATTATGCCTTTGATTGGACTAAACGTGTTTAATATTTGTACCAATTTCTATACAAATATTTACAGCCATTCCATAAATATTGCCGGCTAAAACATAATTAAACCATAAAACCTGTATCTTAAAAACGGTTAACACTCAAGGGATAAGTTGGGAGGTGATTTCAACTCAGTTACGTGTGCTCTATTTCCCATTATATTTTATCACTTTAAATATAAAACGCCTTGTATATTGTACACCTGACTTAGATATCTCGGTCCCAAATTTTATAATGCCCTACCGGTTCAATTAAAGAGAATTCAAAGGTACCAATAATTATTTAAAAAGGAAGTTACGATATTCTCTTTTAATAACATTATAGTTATTAAGGTATCGTGGATGTTATAAGGATAATACCGTACCGATGTCGGCAAGGTACGTAGACCGAGGGCATCATTATCCTATAACACCCGTGGTGCCTTCAACGATTAATATCCTACGAGTCTGTTATTTAATTCGAAGATTATTTGACATTTACGATTGGTTCATTTGATATCTATTATGTTCAGGACGATTTCATTTAAAAGAAAGTAATAATCAAAATTACTTTTAAACGCCGTACACATTTTGACAATAACGCCATCACCATTTAGTTGTTCTGTGTTGTGTTGTAGTGAAAATATAACTGCGCCATAATTTTATAATGCCCTAGGGTATTATGGATATTCGTAACGCCCTTGGGCGTTATTTATCATTTAATGTATCTTAAAATAGGGTTTTTTTATTGCAAAATAACAGACTAATAGGATATTAATAAATTAAAAGCAATTTTAGTTGGGTTGTTAGAAATATTTTTATCTCTGGTCTTAAATACTTACAAAAAAGTGCCTCGTATGTTTCAATTTCATTGAAACGTGTTTGTTTATTAATCTCGTTTCAATTTTTACTTTCTTTACTTTACTATCATTACTTTTTACTTTTTCTCTTACTTATACCTAATATAAGGAAGTACAGTAATCGTGATTTTTCTTTACCTCAAGATTTTGATTGATATATACATTTTGAGCCCTCCTGAATCCATTCTGAATGATGTCTGTCGGTGCATGTGTGTGGATGTGTGTGTATGTGTGTG
>JANEYF010000780.1:600000-871299 GCA_029963845.1 Rhamnusium bicolor
AAAATTTTTTTTACTTTGTAGAAAATTGCAAATGATAAATTTAGAAAAAAAATCTTTTGTTAATCTATTATTTAAATAATCAAAAAAGTTAAAAAATGATTATTAACAATAAAAAAATTTTTGTAAGAAAAAATTTTTTTAACTTCCTCAAAAAGAAAATTGAAAATTTTCAGAAATCGGGAAGTTATTGGTTTCACAACGATTTTCGAAAATGAGTTTTTGTCAGATCTCGACGTTTTGAGGTCCTTAGAAGCTATTCTGACTATTCCCCCAATGGTGTCTGTATGGCTGTATGTATGTATGTATGTATGTGTGTGTGTGTGTGTGTATGTGTGTACGGTGTATCTAAACCTCCCATAACTTTTTGAACGACATGACCGATCGAAACGCGGTTTGCGGCAATCTAAAGGGGTTGACTCAACTTAGATTTCCTGAAAATTAGAACCGATTTGGCCCAGTAGAATTGAGAAATCTCAAAAATAAAATTTTCAAAAATTTGTTTTTTTCTTAATATCTTTTAGACTACTGAACCGATCAATTCCAAAATCTAATCAGCTCTTCTCCTTATAGGACAACGTCGATCGTCGCAAACCGCATCAAAATCGGTTGATTCGTTCAAGAGATATCGATTACGAAATATTCGCAAAAAAAGTGTTTTTTGAAATAACATTAAAAATTCCTGTCGGACCGATTTTTGGTACTAAGATAACTTTTTGTACTTAAAAAACTGCGTTGAATGCCGTAAATCGCATCAAAATCGATCGATTCGTTCAAGAGATATCGATTACGAAAAATTCGCAAAAAAATGTTTTTTTTGAAATAACATTCAAAATTGTTGTCGGATCGATTTTTGGTACAAACACAACTTTTTGTACTTGAAAAATTGCGTTGAATGCTGCAAACTGCATCTCGATTGGTTAATTTGTTCAAAAAATATCGCAGTAAAAAATTACAAAAAAAGTGTTTTGTTTTAATATAACGGCGAGATTTTTCACCTAATCGTAGAGCTCAAAAATGTATGTGTATAATATTCTGAGTTCGGAGAGCTCAAAAATTAACATACGTATATTTTTGAGCGCTTTAAGCTCGAAAATAGCGGAAAGTTTCAGGGATGGCCTGCAGGGTCAACCGATTTTCAGATTTTTTTTGTTGCTACGGTCAGATTCTGAGATCTGTGGCGGCGGCGTCGCGCTCGCCATGCAGAGCACTATTTTCACCATTAAATTAAAATTATTAATAATGGAGGTACAATTCTGGGAGTAATTACACAACTTGCCACTGGAGCGGTAACGGATACAAAGTAGCGGGTACTCGCGGTAAAAGTACCGGGTACCCTAAATACCGAAGAGTACCTTGACATCACTACCTATAACTACTAAATAAATTGAGGTTTCAGCTTTATATTGATTTTGTACAGAGCAAATAGATCACAGATGATAATGCCTTTATGTTTAATTTTTTGGCAAATTAGTTTGTTTTTCTCGTTCGTTGAAACTTTTGGGAAAAAATTAAACACAAATTTGGAAAAATGCGAAGCAGCGCTGGGGAAAATGTGCATCTATTGAATTGCGAGTTTCTGCAGGTGCAGGTGCAGTGAAAATGAAATTGAATTGTATAATAAAGATACAGAAATAAAAGTTGGGGATTATGTTTTAGTATCAATCAAAGGTGGAAAAAGAAATACGTCTTTCTACAAATATGTGTACATCGTTTCAAAAATAGACGAACCAGACAAAATTGATGTGATGAGATTACAAAGCTTGATTAATAAGAGCGAATTTAAATTGAATGAAAAACATTTCTGTGGTGGATCGCGAAGCTGTTTCAGAAATTCTTCCAATTCCTCAAATCGTGTAAATAAGTGCACATGTATTTCCAAAACCAGTGCCAGTAGTAGCTTTTAACGTGTTGCAATTTTCCTCACTCTTTATTTTATTTTACATATTTTTTAAAGTAATGTCTTTTATTTGTTTTTATATTAGTACCTAGTTTGCAAGTCTTTTTTTACTTTAGTTAAAGTATTTTTCATTATGGAACGGTTTTATTCAATAAAAATCACAGTGCTTTTTAACTGTATTTAGGTTTTATTGTAATTTTCATCACCATCATATACATTTTATTTTATTCTGTACTGAAATATAAAAATTAATAAGGTTGCGGCACATGGTCAGTTTGTCCCGCTTGTTTCATTTTTACCCCGCAAATCTTATTGTCTTGAATAGTATAGGAGTTACAGGCTTGTTTCACATTTTGCATTATCTGTTTCACTTTTCCCAAAATCGAGGTTAAAAATGAAACACAGTTTTTATTTATTTATTTTTTTTGTTTAGTTTAAAAAAACATGTACTTTTGAAAAGATCAAGTAACACCGCATCTAATACATAGGACATTTCAATTTGTATTTATAAGTAACTGAAAAACTGAGAGTTTTATATTTTGTTTCATATTTACCCCACTTGACCCCACTTGAAGAAGTTCTTGATAGAGAAATATATTTTATCTTGTTTCATCTACAATAGAGCTATGGAATTTGTTTACCTTTCTTGTTATTGTAACTTCAGTGATATATATGTACAGGGTGATCATTTTAAGTGCCTTACTCGATTTCATTGCTTTATTTTTTACCTATGAAAAAAATTCCAAAACTGTTCTTATGTACTTTTTTCTGAGTAATCCAAATTTGAAAAGAAAAAACCAGTTGAACCTCAAATAATAAAGTTAAGTCCGCAAAACTGAAAAATACTAAAATTAACACTGTATATTAATGCCGAAATTAACATGTGATAATCCACTGATTATAAATGCGTATCACATTCATATTTTTCACTTCCGGTTTAACGGGTTACTTTAACTTTTTTCTTTAAGTGATTTAGCTCAATTTAAAGAAAAAAATTTTCTGAAATCAGCGATATACATATACATAATATACTATACTTTCATTAAGTTTTATGCCTAATTAAATATTGAGGTTTAAATTTAAAATAACACAAATATGTATCTTTTAAAACAAGGTCATCTATGAAAACAATTAAAACATTTAAATAATTTATTTATTTCAGAAATTAAAGTAATGCCATAGATTTTAATTACAACAAATGTCGAAAATATTATACAGTGGCGAAGGCGTTTGATCTAATTCTCTATGCATCTGGTTGGGTTGTTAATTATATTTCTTGTTGAATTTTTTATTTGAACACCTTTGCCTCCGTTTGCACAAAATAGTAATGATTTCAACCATTTGTTGTACTTAAAATATAAAGAATTATTTTAATGTTTGAAATAAATAAATTATTTAAATGTTGTTATTTGTTTTCATAGATGACTTTGTTTTAAAAGACATATTGGTATTATTTTAAATTAAAATCACAATATCTTATTAAATATGAATGAAAATGGTGACATATATACAGGGTGTCTAGAAAAAGGAGGCCAATATAGTAGCCATGGACTCCTTGAGCAAAAATAATAGGACTTTGACAATGTCATTTTTCATGTTCAATATACAGGTTGTCAAAGTTTGAGGTTTAAAAATAGTTTTTTAAAATAATTCCAGTATTTCGTAAGATATTTATTTAAAACTTGCTACAGTGCTTCAACTTAAAGAGTCACATCTTTTGGAGAAAAAAAAACAAAAATTAATTGCCAAATGTTCAAAATAGAGGGGTTCCAGTACTCACTGACCCCCAGTTTTTTTAGTACCTGCGCCAATGACACCCAAACTATTTTCTTTACGTTAACTGTCCATTTTGGATCATTTTATGTCTCTTAACAAATTTCGAGAAAATGCTTCGTTTTAGAGATATGTTGAATAATATTGGTGCGTCAAAGTAATTCCTTATTTTTTACAAGTTAAAAGTTTTTTATAAGCTAGAAGTGTTCTTGTAAGTAAGAAAAACCAACATGGCTCGTAGACAAGGAATTGTACCCTTTTCTGAAATGACGGATATGATTTTAATTATGGGTTAGATTTAAATATTTCCGTAAACAGTAAACATTTATTTCTATTTCTCGATTAGGAAAATGTGACTCCAATGCTAGTTTAGCTGCTAGACGCTATGCCGAAAAATTTCCCAATCGATTTCTTCTCAAAAGAAAACATTTTTCTAATATGGTTAACCGTCTAAGGGAGACTGGAAATTTAAGGAAGGACGGAGGGGTAATTGCGACCGACTCTGTGCGATTCAACTTGAACAGGAAGAGGAAATTTTAAGAATTGTTAAGGAAACACAGAAAATTAGTACCAGGGTGTTGGCTACGCAGGTCGAAAACATAGGGAAACTCAGGTATACACTATTTCACGGAATCAGCAGCTGTACCCATTCCATGTCTTACAGGCTCTTTTGCTCAAGACTTCGAAGCAAGACTTGTATTATGTAGATGGTTATGTGAAATGAATAACCGAGATCAACGTTTTATCAGAAACCTTTTGTTTACTGATGAAGCTACATTTACGAGAAACGGGACGACAAATATTTACAACACACACATATGGGATGAAGAAAATCCTCAGCCACAGTAGAGGCGCATCATCAAGTAAACTTTAAAGTCAATATGTGAGTAGGTGTCGTAGATAATTTACTTTTGAGTCCTGTATTTTTACCAGAAAACTTGACTGGTCATTCATTTTTGCAATTTCTTCAAAACACACCGCGCGATTTACTAAATGAATTGCCTTTACACGTAACACAAAATATTTGGTTTCAATTAGACGGTGCTTCTCATTTTGCTAGAAATTTTAGAAACTATTTGGATCAAATCTTCCCTGATCTCTGGATTGGTCGAGGTCGAGATGCTCTTCTTCAGTAGACACCCCGTTCCCCAGAACTTACTCCCTTGGACTAGGAATTTATGAAACATTTTGTGTATAATGGTTCCGATTTTGACCGAGAATCATTTAAGAGAAAGAATCCTTCAAGCTGGAGGGCAGTTCAGGTTGAGGCCAAATATTTTTCAAAGTAAAATTTTCTTTAATAATAATATGTGTTTACAAAAACAAGGAGGTCATATCGAACAATTTCTTTAGACGGGCTATTTTTTTTATTTCTACTGTTTTTTTGTTATTAATAAGAAAATTATTCATATTTTAAAAAAATAAGGTGTATTAAATTTGTTATCTTGTTATAATTTATAAATAATTGTAGATTGTTGAATCCATTGCGCCTACAAATTTTTTGTCTGGCCGCCAGTGACTTTAAAAACAGTTACTTTTGGTTTGTTCTTTATTATTGGTATTTTTATACCTATTACAGAATTTTATTAAATTGTTTAGTTTTAGTATTTGGAAAATATGAGATTACCGTAAGCCGCGTAGGCACCAATATTTTTCAACTTATCTCTAAATCGAAGCATTTGTTAAGACAAAATAATCCAAAATAGATGCTTAACTTAAAAAAGATAGTTTGGGAGTCATTGGTGCAGGTACTATAAAACTGGGGGGTCAGTGGAACCCCTCTATTTTGAATATTTGAAAATTAATTTTTGTTTTTTTTTCCTCAAAGATATGTCTCTTTAAGTTGAAGCACTGTACCAAATTTTAAATAAATATCTTACTAAATACTCGAGTTTTATTTTTGCTCAAGGAATCCATGGTTACCGGATTGGCCTCCTTTTTCCGGACACCCTGTATAGCTGATTTCAGAATAAAACTTTCGTTAAACTGAGGTCAATATACAGGGTGTGGCACTTAAAATAACAACGTTGAGATAATTTCCGGTTAAAACCGAAAGCGAAAAATATGTATGTGATAAGCATATGGAAAATCACATGGTCGAAATGGACATGTGATTGATGTAATACTAATAATATACACGGTGTCAATTTTTGCATTTTTCAGTTTTTCGGCCATACCTTTTTTTACTTCACGTTCAATTGTTTTTTTTATTTTTGATTTCGGATTCCTAAGAAAAAAATAAATACGTAAAATTTTGGAAATTTTTTCCTAGGTGAAAAATCAAGCAATGAAATCGAGTGAAGCACTTAAAATGATCACCCTGTACATATTTCTAGAGAATATTTATAGAGCCTTGGCATTTTTTGAGCCTTGTGTGCATAATTTTACTTTTATAATAAATATATTTCCACCAATTTCATAGTTTTCGTCAATATTTTAATAATTTGGAAATTTCTTAAAGGTTTTAAAATAGAACCGTGTCGCACACCTCCAGTGATGTTGCAAATTTCATTCTTGACGTTGTTGATATGTGGTATTTGGAGCTGATTAGTGATATAAACTTATTAATTTAATAAGACGTGGTGCTTATCATAGGATGTGTTGTTTTATTTTAATCGAGATTTCCATCTATCGACATAATTAGTAATCTATGAGGCCATTGTTTTATTTATATGCATTTATAATGCAGCGTGAGGGACCATCATATCCCTCAAAACTTTGAGGTTGGTGGCTTTGTTGAATGGATTGGCAGAGGTATTCCATGCCTTTCTTTTATGTGGTGGTTATTTTTACGTGTCAAATATATTTAAATACCATTGACATTAATATTTTATCCAGCATTTTTTACAATATAACACAACTCAGAATATAAGAACTGGTTGCGTTTTCTACCAAACCGTTGTTTTATTTTAAACTATCAAAATCCATCACGTCATATCATTCCATTCAATCTATGATGGAAATAAAACAAGACACCCATATAAATCTGAATAACCATTTTTTATCGACAGCTCATACAATGTTTAAAGAAACCAGTATCAGTACCTTCATTTTTAGTCAAGCCGTGTAACAACTTCAGTATTAAAGGATTTGTAGATATGTCTGGCATAATTAAAAAAAT
Source organism: Rhamnusium bicolor (assembly GCA_029963845.1). Taxonomy (NCBI): domain Eukaryota; kingdom Metazoa; phylum Arthropoda; class Insecta; order Coleoptera; family Cerambycidae; genus Rhamnusium; species Rhamnusium bicolor. The sequence continues at coordinate 606,792 of JANEYF010000780.1, forward strand.
AATATAGATTTTTTTTGTTTAATTTTTTAGCATCGCAGTTTTTGCTTATTCTAGTTTCAAGCATTATATAAAAAACAACCCAGTGCGAAGTCGCAACAATAATTAAAAGTTGCCTAAATAAATGATTATATTTATGCCAGCCAGATTTTCGCAAGTACTTGCAGAATGTATTCGCATTCAACTTGCAGAATGTAATAATTTATTTGACCCCATCGAATAGTAGACTTTTAAAAAAGAATGTTACTATCACAGACCACACTGTGGTTACTGTATTATATTAACTCATTTTATTTTTGTTAATAAGAAAAAAGATACTACTGTATATAAACTTGAGAGGATTATTTTCTACCGAATGAGTTATTTTGCTGTTTACATTATGCAATTTCTAATAATTGCACTTTCATTTAAAAGGTTACTTGTAATCACCATGTGAACTCTAGATGCGGATGTCCAAATTATTTGAAATATTTGGATAATGTCAATATAGTAAAACCCGCGTGGTAGATATTTCCAAGGTACCTACTTGATAGATGTTTATCAACAGTCAATGATTTCGATGACCGACTTGTACAGTCATATTCTGTAAGTTACATCTCTGTTCACTGATAACCGATTCTCGTTAAAATATCTAACAAATACTCCTAACGACAATTGGTAAATTCGTGTACTGTACTCATTATCGATAACATAATAATTAAAGTGATAACGACGTCGTTTATCTTACACAAATATTTTTCTATACAAACAGGATCAGCTGATAACTGCCATTAGTCGGTAAAATATGATGTTTGGTAAGCTTAACCTTATTTCTGTCGAAGTAAATACATCCTATTGGATCCTTCCGGCATCGGCAGTCAGTAATGAACTTGGCAGACAAGTGGAAAATTTGGCTCCAATACATTATTAATTTCAATTTTTAATATTTATTAAGTGCCAATGGCAATAGAAGAATGTTACTTTTTAATGCATTTTGAAATACCATCAAAATTATAGAGCATGCAACATACATATAATATGTGCATATTATGCATTTGAATACCTTTGAATAAATTAGGAACATAAAAAATAGAATTATTAAGTGTTAATGACTGATGATAACTCATAACTATCATGTTAATTTACTTGATTGTTTTATGATTTACTGCATGAACCTGGAATTGTACAGATTTTTTACCGTTTGTGCTATAAGTTATAAGTAAAAATATTGCTATTTTCGTTTCGTTCCCACAGTAACTCAAATCCTCGCTCTGCTAAAATTATGGAATTTGCCTCTAATCCAAGTTTATTGTGTATTATATATATATATATATATATATATATATATATATATATATATATATATATATATATATATATATATATATATATATATATATATATATATATATATATATATATATATATATATATATATATATATATATGTTAAATTCGTTTTCCGGGTATACTCCCGCGTAGGTGATAGGCCCCGAGAGGGATCGTGGTTGTCTGAACGACGTTTCGGCAGAGTCTCATCTGCCATCTTCAGGTTCTAACAGATAACTGCTTACTGCGGCTTCTGGTTACTCGAACTGACCAGAAGCCGCAGTAAGCAGTTATCTGTTAGAACCTGAAGATGGCAGATGAGATTCTGCCGAAACGTCGTTCAGACAACCACGGTCCTCTCGGGGCCTATCACCTACGCGGGAGTATACCCGGAAAACGAATTTAATATTCACCACCCGCGAAAACCTGAAAAACAACATATATATATATATATATATATATATATATATATATATATATATATATATATATATATATATATATATATATATATATATATATATATATATATATATATATATATATATATATATATATATATATATATATATATATATATATATATATATATATATATATATATATATATATATATATATATATATATATATATATATATATATATATATATATATATATATATATATATATATATATATATATATATATATATATATATATATATATATATATATATATATATATATATGTATACATACAGGGTGTCCCAACCAAAAGTAGGCATCCTAAATAACTTTGGAGATAAAAATTTTTGAAAAATTGGTGAAACACGTCGACCTTGTTTCCAAGGGGGACATATTTTAATGCAATACTTGTATACCTATGATCATTCCTCTACCCTACACGGTCACCCCCTCAAAAAATTCAAATGGCAAAGGGGGTCGAGTGACATCTTTTGAAAGGTCTTTCAATTCTCTACACAACTTTATATTTTTTTTTAACTTTTATCGATTCGTTCCTGAGAAATAATTGTTTCATTATTTTAGGTTCGGGAAATAAAAATAAAAGAAGCAGTTTAAATTATCGTATGTATTGTTCAAAATGACCCCCACCGAATAATCAATCTTTTGGCCCTGATGGCTTGTCTACGAGGTTTGTCACGTATGCAAGTGAATTCATTATAGAGCCATTGACTATGTTGATTAATGCAACCTTCCAGGCGGGTGTTTTTCGATCTATATTAAAAATAGCAACCATAATCCCCATATTAAAAAAAATATATCCCTTGGAACCTGAAAACTATAGGCCCATATCACTATTAAGCGTTATTTCAAAAATAATGGAAAAAATAGCATTTAATCGAATAATGGCATTTTTAAATTCTTTCAATCTACTAACCGATCATCAGCACGGTTTCAGGAAAAATCGTTCTACGGACACAGCTATAATACAATTTTTGCAATTTATGTTAGATGAAATGGACAATGGAAAGCTCGTCTTGGGATTATTCATTGACTTATCAAGAGCGTTTGACTCTCTCAATCTGGCTTTTGTTAAAGAAAAATTGTTTAAGTTGGGCATTCGAGGAATCTTTCTTGAATGGATCGTGTCATATTTAATTGATAGATCGCTCCAAGTTAAAATTCATGACATAATTTCAAATGATTATGAAGTGAATCTTGGCGTTCCGCAGGGTTCGGTGTTAAGGCCATTGATTTTTTTACTATTTGTAAATGAATTACCATCATTTATGTCTGAGGGGAACATTACTATGTTCGCTGATGATAATTCATTTGGTATCTCTGCACCGAATGCTGCGGAACTCCTTGATACAACTATTGCTGTTATGAGGGAATTTGATGACTATTGTAACAACAATAATTTAATTTTAAATGTTAATAAAACTGTTTGCGTTTACTTTTCACAGAGAAAATCACTACCTGTTAATATTCTAAATTTTAATGATATTATCATACCTTTTAGTCAAAGCGTTAAATTTTTAGGCGAGTTAATAAACTCGAAACTAAGCTGGGATCTTCAAATCGATGAAGTTTGTAAAAAACTTAACAAAGCATATTATTGCATCCGAAAGCTCAAAGATTCATTAGACCACACTGCATTATTAACTCTGTATTATTCAATGGCATATTGTCATTTCTTATAATATTATAGTTTGGGGACGAGCCAGTAATTTACAATGGGTCTTTGTTTGCCAAAAAACGTATTATAAGATTGATTTTTAATCTTAATTTTACAACCTCTTGTAAGAACTCTTTTAAAAATCACAACATTTTATCAGTGCCGTCTAACTATATTTTTTCATTGTTAAAATATGTTAAACGTAACATTAACCTATTCAAAACTAATGCCAGTTATCATAACTACAATACTCACCATGATGACCTACTTTCCATGCCGCAGGCATCGTCAACTTTAATATATTCAAATCTAGTCTTAAAAAAGTTTTTAATTGAAAAATGTGTTTACTCATTCAATAAATTTTAATCTGTAGTTTTTTGTCCTATATTTTATTATAATGTTTTATACTGTTTTTTATACGACTTTATACAATTTTAAATTTTATCCCTTTTATATGATATTTATTATTGTATCATCATGACGTTCACATCTGTTTTGTAACAGCTTAAGTGATTAAATAAATAAATAAATAAATAAAATAATCTTCCTAAATACCAAGTGAGCTAATATTTTTTTTCTTTAAGAGAGAATACTTTTTCGTCTTCATGTAAACTTATTTTCAATTTGACTCAATAATAAATTCACGCTGAAAATCAACGGAAAAATATTCTTAGGACCAGTTGTATGAACGTGGTTAAGGCAAACTTCAGCTGAACTTGATTGTTCTAAATCGGAACCTTTTTGTTAGATTTAGAACAATGTTCAGCTGAACTTTGGGTAAACCATGTTCGCAACTGAATCTCAAAAAGTTACATGATATCTTAGGGAAAACCTACATAGATACGACTGATTATGAACTGATATCACAAGAGATTTTAGCGTTAATCAAAAGCTCATTGACCGCTATTGACTGTAATAAAATAACTGGACGGGATGACTGATTAACAATCGAAACGTCGTTGGTTTAAATGAAATATTTTTAGTGATAATTAGAAGATTTGGTTATAATAAAATCTAACCACCATAATAAAATCTGATGACGATAGATTCTTCAGTTTGATAGTTTAAATTTATTTAACATTTCAATGTCAAAATTCTATGACTGCTATAGTGACTCTCCAACAAATATCCTGACTGCGTTTTTAGTGTATACTCCCCTCGCCAGTGCCGCTTATATTTTAGTTTAAGTTATCTAAGAACAGAACCTTAGAATTCCTTTTCTGTTGTTTCATTAACATCACTTTGACAGTCTTATGGCGACCATTACCATCAATCAATGGGCACGTTTGGCGAATGTAACTGCTAAGAATTTCCCGTTTAGTTATCATTACTGTTAACAGGTGTAATTTTGTTGAACGCAAGATATTACCTGTGCTGATTAGAAACAGCGTAAAATTTGTAACCGTCTCGTTCAGCGAATTGCTGCCGGTCAACCTCCCAACTACTTCTAACGGTTGTGTTCGCTAAACGCGCCAAATGTGTACTCATTTTTCGTTATTATTGATTAAAGTTAGACAGTTTTTAAACCGGGTTTAAGATAAGGAAAATTAGTGTATATGATTGTGAAAATTACGATATTTAATTAAAATTGTAAAAAGTACAAAAATCCCTAAAACAAATAAGAAACTTAATAATACAATCAAATATTTATAACAATAGGGAACTTGCACATTTTTTTTTACTTCATAAAAATGTTCTACAATACTAAAAAATAAGATATGCAAAATATGACGCCTTAATTCCCAATAATAAATTTGTTATAAATTATTAGTTTCGCGCGCGAGCGAACCGTTTCAAACAGGTTCAAAAGCGCGGGAGTAGTCGTGACATCACACCATACCACGACGGAGATCCCAGCACTTGACTGCTTGATTTCAGCCGTAAAAATACCAGCATCGCCATAAATTTTAAGTGTATAGGTACTTAAAATGGAAACAAAAACTCCTTATTTTAAATATTGTATTGTACCGTTGTGTAAGAATACTACAGTAAAAGTGCCAGATAAAATATTTATAATGTTGCCAGAAGATAAGATTCGTCGATCAAAATGGCGAAAAGCGTGTAGAAGAAATGAAAAAGACATTTCACAGAGCAGTAGGTCTCTACATGTGTGTGAAGATCATTTTAATGTAAGTACATTATTAAATACTATATGTCTATCTACCTACTAGTTTTTCGCAGGCGGGTAATAAAATATGCCGAATTCCGAATTATTGAATTTTAATTAGGGTAGGATTAAAGAAAGAATGTGTATACAATGTTAGAAAATAAGATTAGTAGATAGAATGTAATTTAGTGATACTAAGTAAAGGTAATTTCCTGGTGCGAAAGTAAACAGCTATTTATTATTATACTCTTCGCAAATACGATTACGAAGAGTATATTGCATTTGATCGGGACATTTCTAAAATCGTTAATATCGCTCGCAGAGAAAAAATCATTTCGTTCGTCATCGAATTCTGAACAACTTTCAAAATGTCCGTCTGTTCATCTGTCCGTCCGTCTGTCTGTCCGTCACGTTTCTTGTAAGCACGATAACTAAAGAAAAAAAGTCCGTTCGAATTGAAATTTGGGCTATAAGTTAGTGTTAGCTAGAGGAAGAAATCCATTGTTTTTGAAAAAAATCAAATAGTAAATAAAAAAGTTATAGGACATTTTATTTAAAAATATGAATCTACAGAGGGTTGCAATTTTCAATATACTACTAATATTGAAGTAATTTTCTATAGACACCAAAATGCTGTAAAATATACTACCACAAATTTCGCCTACGCAGTCGGCATCATCGGGAGATGAAAAAAATTGAAAATTAAATATGTGATCAATATATTAGGTATTGTAAGAATGAATCTTAGTTTATACTATAAAATATACTGCCACGCGTTTCGCCAATACAGTCGGCACCATCGGGAGAGAAAATTAAATATGTAGTCAATACATTAGGTATTGTAAGAATGAAGTTTATAAGACAAACACAAGATTCTTTTCAAAAAACTGCGAAGAATATCCTACAGAATGTGCAACAAATGTCTTCTATAGAGACACTTTACTTTACACGTGTGTACAAAAAAAAAACGCGAAAAATATAGAAGTGGCTGTTGTAAAGAATTACCCTAAATTCTTTCAAACATAAGATAAGTCTGCTAAAAATGCTTAGTTGCAACTAAGCATTTTGTAATTATTTCTTTTTATTCCGTGATCAAGTCATAACTATTTTATGTTTATAAATTATTACTAAAAGCTAAAAAAAATACATACTTCTCTGCCTTGACCCCGCGGACTTCTCCAAGGGAAAACCTTTCACTATTTTGTATAAAAGATGCCACCATAAACATATCCACTTTAGCCAAATTATCAGATTGGCCCTTTGAAAAACCTTGATCAGTCATTTTAAAATATCTGTACAACTACAATAAGCGGTACTATAAAACACAATTATATATTTATATCAGAACAGTCACTAACAAATCAACCACAGTCTTATAACACCGGTAAACATCTGATTGTATTGCTTCCCGGCGCGCCGACTACCGAATATGGTATGGTGTGACGTCACAGTCAATAGTAGCTCGTTTCGGGCTACTTCAATTTTATCGCTGTTTAGATCCTTCATACAGATCGCGTGGAATTAGAAAACTTATTTTTTTTGTGAAGTACACGTTTTATTACAACGTTACGCTATGTTTTTTAGTATTATTTTTATTTTTAAAATTATAGGCAAGTTCCCTATTATAACATATACGTTAGAAATTGAAAGGGTAAAAATATACACCTGTTGTTTTTCTTTTTTAGTTGAAAATAAACGCACATTTGATAAATAAATAAATCATTGAAATATTCCTACTTAAATTCCTTGCAGTGTTACGTCAACAGTATATTTTACAGAGTGCGGAGAAGAATAAAAGGTAATTTTTATAATTTTATGACACAGAGAACTCAGCGTAAAGTTACTATGTGCATTTTTACAGTGGTGTAGTCAGCTGTTCGGGGCAAAGTTGACAGTCTATTCCAGGGGGTAGTATAAAAAAGTTACCAATAAGAAATAAAATAAAGATTACAAAAAAAGTATCTACAACAGGGGAGCTACATAGAAAGGGCGAGGGGCGGAGTGCCTCCTAGCTACGCCACTGCATTTTTTCTACGAAAAACGTCCTCGTGTTGCCAGTCGTTCCGTTTACTACATAATGGATGGTTGATTTATTGTTGTCACAAGAGTAACTAATTTTTTTTTTTTTAGTTTTAAGTTTGACCTTTAATCACTACATATTTGTGTTAATAACTGGTTATACGACAAAACTAATACATAAAATCTTGCAAAATCATTTGAATTATAAGAAGTGTTCAAAATGGCCGCCATTGGCTCCACGACAAGCTTGTGTTCTACGAATTAGATGTTAACGGACACAGAAGAAGTTCTGTGCCATTCCTGATTTGTCTGAAAATATTCAAGAGTTTCTTTCGTTACATTTTCTCATTCATTAAGAACAATTTTTTGATTTGATACAAACAAAATTTTGCCCCCTTATGACATGTCCTCCCTGGTGTACCAATGTCACCGACAATCAATAGGTTCGTCCTTGAACGTCATAGATATTATATGTAAAATTTTAGTTCCACATTGGGACGTGTTTGAGAAAATGCTTTCAAACAAATGACCAGTGACACAGACGGCATTCTAATTCGGATAAATTTTCTATTTTCTGGTCTCAAAACATTACTACACCCAAATTCTTTTTTGCAAAAAACAGAAACATACAAAAGAAAAATAATAAAGTAAAATATGAAATTTCTGTCTGACTAAATTAAATTTATCACCAAATAAATCTTCGTTTGTCCCCAAGTGCTCCCTTCTTTAAGCCCATTTTTTGAACCAGGTTCATGAGACCTTTTTTCGTTTTGAAACGAAGAGTGGGTCTTAGAATTTCTATTGGGACACAAATCAAATATTAATTATCGCGTAAACGATTGGTCGCAGCGATTTGCAACAAGAAAACCAATTTTGTAGTAAAAGGAGCAGGGATTAAAAGCCGTTTTTAAAACTTTATTTGCGATGCCTATTTCCAAAATTTGAGAGTTTTTCATTTAACCGTTATTATACGAATTGCCAAAAAGCGCTATTTTAATTTCCACCTCCAAGGCAACAAAGAACTTTCAGCTTTCAGACCCATGCCAATATGATGAACTTTTCGGCTTGTTTTGATGAGAAGACTTCAACCTTGAAGGCATGCGGTTTACCTTTGAATCAGCGTGTGCGTAATTGAGATACAACTGTATTTATTATCCAGCCGGCGAAAAAAGGCCCGCGCGGCAAGTATTGCCGATAAGTAAGGCTGGTTTCTTGATGTGGTCGAACTAGCTGACAAGGAGACCCATTCATCATATGCCGCATGCACCCTCTAATAGGGCTATGGAATTTGTTTACGTCTGTTGATTAGATATTATTGTAACTTAAGTGGTATAGACATATTCCTACGGAATATTCAGAGAGACTGGCATTCCTAAAACAGTATTTATGTAAGTTTTACGTATCGAATGGTGTGTGAAAAGTATTATTTGTATAATAAATATATCTCCGCCGATAATCATAGTTTTCGTCAATACTTTAATAGTATTGTCTACATCAGAAATGGTTAAATGAACTAGTGCTCGTGAGTGTGCCTTTGTATCGTTACAATGCCTAAATCCGCAAAAAAGAAGCAGACGAAACCGCACCAAGTTGCCATCGTCGTCGTCTTCGTCAAGTACAACTTCGTCAAATGATTCAGATAGAAGCCGTTACCGATCAAGGGTATCGATTCGTAAGTCCCCTAGTAAAAGATCCCCTAGGCAAAGCCCTACGCCGACTAAAAACATCTGTGACAGAGTGAGTACGCCATCCACTAGCTCACATTATAGCATGCAATATAATAGAAATATAGAACCAGTGTCTTTTATATGTGAATTCGAACCTTTGAAAATGTAGGTTAATGAATGGATAGACATGATTGAACATAATGCGATAATGTATGATTGGGTCGATAATTTTATAATGTTTCAGTCATTAAACAAACTAAAAGGTACTGCAAAAATTTGGTATAATAGTTAGTTTTATTGAAAGTGAACCAGGTTGGTCCCAATTTTCTTGGGATAATTGGAAAAAAATATTAATCGACAGTTTTCAAGGTTCACGAAACACATACGATATTTTCATATAAATAACCAATCATAGACCACACATAGGCTGTTCATTATATGAGTTTCATTTCAACCGTTTGGCTAAAATAAATAATTTAATATGATTTGAAGGAAACAACAACTGCTGCACAAGTCGCTATCCGAAACAGAGACATCTATGATGTCGGTCGGGTCGGATAGTAGCATTTAGACCATACGAGAAGTTTCATACCTCTCACCACTAAAATAAATAAATTACGAGTCAATTTTACTAAACTGACAACGTTTCGATAATTGTTGGTGCTATAAATGATAATAATATAACCTCAGCTATAGAAGCCGCTGGTATACAATATCTAAATTTGTTAGTATCTTACTTAAAAACAAATTCTATAACCCCAGTCGGAATTCAGCTGATAATATAAGTATAAATGTGTCAGGTAACATTCGTTCAACCACCGGCATATTCACGAAAAATAAATATAGTGACCGATATAAAAATAGTAAAGTTTGTAGATGCTGTGATTATTGTATTTTGCATATCTTTTTTCGATATATGCATCCCTTCATGTGTTATAAGGATTTTTTGGTTTTGTCAGATTATGCTTTACATATGTAACATCTATTCGATCTTTTAAAGATTTTTTTCAAAACATTCTTTTTGGTCCAAAAGGACTAACACATTTGCACAGGATTGTGGGCTGCCTAAGTTGACGGGGGGCTATGGGTGTTTTTCATTTATTTTTTCAACATCTACATTCCCGAGTTTATAAGGACTTTTTGGTTTTGTCGGTTCATACGTTACATATTTATTTAACATCTACTTATTATTCGATCTTTTAAAATTTTTTTCTGTTTACTTTTTTGTTCTTCGTCCAAAAGGACTGAGAATTTTAAGAGGATAGTAGATTATCAAAGTCGACAGGGCGTATTTGTGAGTGTTTTTCCATTTATTTTTTCGATATTCACATCCCTTCACGAATTATAAGGTCTTTTTGGTTTTATCAGTTTATGCTTTACATATTTAACATCTATCGATCTTTTAAAGAATTTTTTCAAAACTTTTTTTGTTTTTCGTCCAAAAGAACTGAGATTTTTGCAGATGATAGCGGGTTGTCAAAGTAGACGGGTGAATTTGGGGGTGTTTTTTTATTTATTTCTTCGATATCTACATCCCTTCACAAGTTATAAGGACATTTTGGATTTGTCAGTTTATGCTTTACATATTCTATTCGACCTTTTAAAGATTTTTTCAAAACTTTTTTTGTTTTTCGTCCAAAGGGACTGAGATTCTTGCGGATGATAGCAGGTTGTCAAAGTAGACAGGGTGAATTTGGGGGTGTTTTTTATATATTTCTTCGATATCTACATCCCTTCACAAGTTATTATAAGGACATTTTGGATTTGTCAGTTTATGCTTTACATATTTAACATCTGTTCGACCTTTTAAAGATTTTTTTTCTGTTTTTGATTTCTCGGGGCATCTGTTTGCGGGGTGATATATGTCACACCTGGGATGACCTGTTAAATGGCAAAGTAGACTTTTCTACATAAGACATAAATGTGGTCTCTGAAAAAGTTCATATATTTTAAGTATGCGCCAATTACATCTGTCGACATTGAACGGTCCCTCACAAATACGAATGGATTTTGATAATGAGAGGCACCGGAGATTAACTCGGGAACATTTACAATAAATATTAGTTAAATTAGTTAAATATTAATTATACGTTTACTGTTGCGATCGCTAGTTAAAAATATCTCATGTGGCCAGCACATAACTTTCTTATACCAGTATATATTATCCTGATCAAAAAAAATCATTCTATTTAATTCTTCACTTACCTTAATTAAATTTTAATAGCGTGCCTTTAAATGTTTCGTTAAAATTTTTAAATAATTAATTATCAGTGTCATTCGATACTGTCAATAGTAATTCATATCATATATTTTAATAATTTTTTGTTATTGACATTGACATTTTTTGTAACTAAATCAGACCTTGCAAATGTCAAACTGTTAAATTTATCCTAACATTTAAGAGACCAAATGTGTAAAATATTTCAGTTTACATCAGCTTTATTTAAGTACTTGGAAAATATATTTTATTCGCGTGATAAGTAGACATGATTTATAATCTTTCATCAAGAATATATTTTTTGTAGTCAAATACAAAAAAAGTTTGGGTCCCATGGACCCCCTTTCAGAAGGCCAATTTTGCTCATCACCAAATGTTTCCTTGTCTTTGACCTTTAGAATAATTGTACCAAATTTAAAAGCCTTATCTCAAAAACTGTGGCTGCTACTGCGATACTACAGACATACAGACAGATTTTTTTTCATAAAGTTATGTTTTTTCATTATATATCGTCGAGATTCGTCCAGAAATGCAATAAAAATTTACTTTTTTTTCCCGAAATTCATTATGTCTCTTCTGGTGGTACCACATTCACCAAATTTATGAAGTCTCCCATTAGTATATTTTGAGTTATCGCGGATACACACATTCACGCACACGCATACACACAAACGCACCGACAGACATGATTCAGAAAATAGTCAGAATGCATTCAGAAGAGTTTAAAACGTATAAATCAATCAAAATCTCGAGGTCGAAAAAAATCACGATTACTATAGTTCCTTATATTAGGTATAAGAAAGTAAAAACATGTGTGTCTTCCCCCACACACAAGTCGGTATGAATTTACAGCAAAATGCCAGCTTTACCGATAAGTTGCCTGCTTTCTGCGAAACCATATACTAGGAAAATAATATGTATCTCCCAATGAGTAGGTGCGGATGCAAGCGATCACAAAAATTTGCCATTCATGCAGAAATCACATTCTTTCCGCGGGTCTTCTTTCCCCGACCAGGCAGTACTAATATTGTAATTACTATGTTATTTTATCATCATATCACTAACACCGGTGTCTGGTAAGTGTGGTATATTATGATCTGATGTAAATTACTGACATCCACAGTAATAGGTGCTAATGCGCATTCATAGAAAATTAAGCGAAATTATGGACATCCGTCCCGTATATACATAAATACGGAAATATAGTAGGCACAGTATAACTGGTAGATTATTTCAGCTGCATTTCATTCATAATAATAATAATAATAATTTTTATTGTCCATGAGATCATACAACTAATGATATGGAACTAGTCAAAAATACAGATTTAAAATTACTATTGAAAGTGTAAATTGCAAATAAATAATATAACAAAATAATAAAACAACTACTTACAAACTCACATATACTAGCGGGACTGAGTTTAAAATACATAATTTAAATAGTCAATAGAATAAAAACAATTTTCTGCTAGTAAATTTTTGACAACTATTTTGAAAGATTTAATAAAAGTAATTTCTTTAATGTGATCCGGCAGCTTGTTAATATAATAGTATTCCCATATATCTGGGACTCTTCTTGTAAATAGATAAAGTAATAATGGGTATCAATAAATCATTTTGGTTACGAGTTTCGTAATTATGATAACAATATTTATATTTTAAAAATTCGTCAAGATGCAGTTTTACAAAAGAATAGTATCCCTTGTAAAACTGCATTTTGAATGTAAACGCAGACAATTGGTAAAATGTTGAGTTTTTTAATACATTTTTACAAGAAGGATATTTATTTATACCAGTTATGTTCCGTAGTGCCCGTTTTTGCCTTTTAAATATTCTATCTACATGATGAAAAGAGCCCAAAAAATGACACCATAAGTTAAATGAGAATAAAATTTAGCATAGTAATATGACAATGTAACAGATATATTAACAATATCATGTAGTCGATATAATGCAAAGCATACTGATGACAACCGTTTACAAAGTAAATCAACGTGATACTCCCAGCTTAAAGAACTGTCAATGTAGACTCCTAAAAATTTGGTTGTTTGAACTTGCTCTAGGGATGTACCGTTAATTTTTAACAAATTACTTTCATTATTATTGATCAATCTAGGTGTAAAATGTATAAATACTGTTTTATTTCTATTTACTAATAACTTGTTAAAAATCGACGATGTAAGCTTATTTAACATATTTTGAGTGGTCTCCCTTAACTTTACTATATCAGTGTTCAAACTTAAGTAAGATGTATCATCGGCAAATAAAATAAAATTTTTAACGACACTTACCGACATCATTAATAATAATTTCAAATAAAAGTGGCCCAGATACAGAACCCTGGAGCACTCCACAAGATACATTCAATATATTAGAATGATGGCCATTGATTGAAACTTATTGTTTTTGGTCAAATAGAAGACTTCAACCAGTACCACTCTTGCCTCTAAAGCCATATTGAAGTAGCTTACCAATCAGAATATAAAGCCTTGCTTAGGTCCATAAATATTCCCAAGCATTTTTTATTATCATTTATATTATACAGATTATCAAGAAAATTAAGGATGGCTGATTTGAGTCGATCAACCTTCCCGAAAACCGTGCTGCATATCGTACAGGATCTTATATTTTGAGATAAAATCTGTCATTCTCTTAAAGAACATTATCTCTAATATTTTTGAAACAGACGATAATGGTTGTCTTATCACCTTTCTTGTACAATAGAATGACCTTAGCTATTTTCAGCACATCTGGAAAAATACCCTCTTTCAGCGACCTTTTTTTCAAATATGTTAATGGCTGCACAATATGAAACACTACTGACTTTAGCATATTGGTACTAATATTATCTATACTGCTAAAATTGGAGGATTTTAGCTCCATAATGGTGTTAAAAATTTCATTTTCAGACACTGGATTCATAAATATAGTTGAATAATTCTTAATTAGAGTATTATCATTGTTTTCAATACCATTAAAAATGCCAATCAAGTTATTTGGCAAATCAACAAAATGTTGATTAAATTTATTTTAGCTATTAAGTCAGTATCGTATATTAGGTTATTATTAACTTTTATGCTTTCTGTTTTGTTATGTTTAATTTTATTATTATTTATGTCTTTATTTATGATTGACCAAGTAACCTTAGATTTATTTAAAGACTTGTGATATATGTGGTCATTATGTAATTTTTTTGCAGCTTTTATGACATTGCGATAAATTTTTTTATATGATTTATAAAAGGGTTTGTCTTCCTCTCTATCCCTTTGACTCATGTCTTTATACAAAAGTTTCGGTTTTTGTGCTGAAATTTTTATGCCTTGAGTTAACCAATTATTTTTTTCTTATCTTGTGTGGTTTAATACAAGTAAGTGAAAAACTAATATTCATATAACAAAAGAGACTTGCCAAAAAGTACTTAAAACCATCAATTAAATTTGCAGCGTTATATGTTTCAACCCAGTTTTCTTACATGCTGTGCAAAGGAATCATAATTATTTCTAGTAAATAACCTGGTTGTCACATTATTTTTATAAGCTTATTACCATTTGGTATATGACTAACAAATATTTGTGCAGTGTGATCAGATAATCCATTTTCAACGATTTTACAATCAATATTAAAATAATCACTATCCATATTACTATTATTTCAACGATTTTACAATCAATATTAAAATAATCACTATCCATATTACTGCACATATAATCTATTCCTGTTGCAGATGCTACAGTATATCTAGTAGGCTCGTTAATATGACATACAATATTATAAGAATAAAGATCAAATAATTGATTACTAAAGATATTTGTCAAAAAGTCAATATTCCAGTCACTACACAACACTAGGAACGACATATCATTTGACACATTTAAAATTAAATCAAGTTCTTTAAAGAAACAGTTAAGATCCCTTGTTGGTGATCTATACGATGCCAAAATTCTGATACAGTACTCATCATTCAATTTCAATTCAACACCAATTATTTCGATATCTTTTTCAATTGATTTTTTGTTAACTTCAGTTAATTCTTTAATATCTATATTTAGTGAGGATTTGTGAAATATTATCACCCCGCCATTTTTGAAAGTGGTTCTACAAAATGCTGTGGTTGCAGTACAACCTCTTATGTGCACAGAATATAATTCATCTGGCTGAGGCCAGTGTTCAGTGAAACATGCAACGTCAACATTTTGTAAACTTAACTCAATTTCTAATTGATCGATTTTGTATCACAGACATTGTTCATTCTGATGAATAATTTTAAGTTTCTTAACACTATTACAATTATTTAGTTGCTATAACATCATTCGCATTATGTTTAATTTTTTGTTTCTGAATTTCTATTATCTTTTGTAACATAGGGCAAATTAAGTCATATATAGAATGATGAATATTAAGATTAGCATTAACAGTTGTGTTAGCTTCAACACAATTATAGCATTTGAATATATTACTCTTACGTCTTTTGATGTTCACTTGCAGTACATCTAAGGCATCTTGAATTACTACTACACTGATCTTTTTTGTGACCAAAACCACCACATTTAAAACATCTAAAAACATTCACATAATCAAATATACGACATCTTGCCCAATCCATATACAAAAAACCTTCCCTCATTATTCTTTTATAGGACTCTGGATCACATTCTAAAATTGCCATATATTTTGTTTTCATTTTTTTAAAAACTTACATTTACAAATAGTGATTCATGGTTAAGAAAGATATTCTGAAAGACATAAATCCACTGAGCTCTCTGGGACCTCGATTGCAGGTGGTTGCGTCACAGGCGTAGTATTTTACAAGGATACCATGGGTGTACGAGGCAAATTTAGCGTTGTTGATTAAAATAAACAATTATTAGTTAGGAAAGAGTCCACGGGTTTTTAATGTTTGTGCAGCCAGGTGTATATAATAATAATAATAATAATAAAAAGTCTTTATTCCACAACAATATACTACATACATGAGCAAAGAATACCTATCAACATGCATTAATATTAGTGATTTGTGGAACAGCATTGTGGAACAACATTTTTTTTAAATTTTATATGGTTAAAATATAAAATCTGTAGATTATCTAAGTAAATGAAATAAAATACACAATAGGCATAATATTTTATTATTAATAATTGAATAATGAATGCTGAACATTTCTTAAGTTACAAAATAAAATAGCTAGGTATTAAAAAAAGTAAATGAAACTTCCAAATTATTAATTTTGTGTTTTGGTTGCCAGTTTTAAAATTTCTATTAATAAATTTAAGACTTTAAAATATGTTCGTATTTTTTTCTTAAAGCACATTCTCAATAATTTAAAAAAACGCGGATACACAGCGCGTCTACTCACATGATGTCGTGTGGAAGTAAAATATTATACTTTCAATTTATATTCTTAAAATTACTTCATTAACGGTTCCTGCTTTTGTAAAACAATAACTCTTATAATAAAATCAGTAGACTAATGTAGCCGTTTTTTCACGAGGAAATATGAATAAAACTCCGTAACTATCGCAATAAATGTTAATTTTACATTTATTTATTATTTCGCTAATATACACTCACAAGAATAGTCTAGGGATATTTTTACAAAACTATACAAGACATGAAAAACACATTTGCTTGTTTTTTTCTGAATCAATTTAAAAAAATACGTATATTCATAAAAATGTCTTTTCTTGTGAGGACAAAAAAAGAAATTATTGTTTGTGTAGTTTACCATTCTATACGTATTATAGGATGTATGCAGGGTGTTCTATCATAAACCGATGACCGACCGATGACAATACAATAATTTGAATGCGTATCGACGCATTTCTCTTAATAAAAAAAATTCCAAGCTGATGTCAAAGTTGTGTGATCGGCGCATTCGCCAAAATATCGCATGATAAGTTGGCAGAAAGTTAACCACTAATAATTGAATACCATAACTCATACTATACTTGAAATACAAGATGAACTAGTTACCAATTTACGATAAGAATGTTTTTTTTAAGCATTTAATTCTTTTGTTTTGTCAAAATATACAGCAATTCAACAATAGCAATACAATAATTTGAAAAAGAATATAAAAAAAAAAATTTCGAAATAAATTCAAATCAATAAATTTCGAAAAAAAATTTAATTAAAAAATTTCGACAAAAATTCTTACATTTGTTTTCGTTTCATGACTAAAAAAATTAAAAAATAAATTATAGTTTAAAAAACTAAATAGCAAACCGAACTAAAAAGTAAAAAATAAGAATGAAGTGATTGACAAAAAAACTCATTTTATTGTAAAAAAGCGTGGGGTGCTTGATTTCAATCGTTATAAATATTTTATTGGTAGCTATTAATAAAAGTATAGTAATCATAAAAATATAGTAAAAAGCACCCGACGCTTTTTTACAATAAAATGAATTTTTTTTGTCAATCACTTCATTCTTATTTTTTACTTTTTAGTTCGGTTTGCTATTACAGCGTGTTTTTTTTAGTTTTTTAAACTATAATTTATTTTATTCTATTTCCCATTTTATTTATACTTTCAATTTATATTCTTACAATTATTTCATTAATGGTTCTTGTTTTTGCAAAACAATACCTAACTACTATACTAAATTCAATATGTTTTATGCTTGCATAATATAACAGTTTTTCACTTACCTTTCGAAATCACGAGGATATGAATGAAACTTTTCATTACTACAATAACTTTTATTTGTACACCCCTTACATGAGCAAACCATTCCCTCTTTTCTTATCGTTCCCAATTTTAAAATAAAATAAAATGAATACAATTGTTACAGTAAACCGATTATACGATGGCTCTGAGGGCCACAGTAAATAAAAAAAACTAGAAGTTTCTACTTTAAAACTAGAAATTTCTACTTTAAAACTAGAAATTTCTACTTTTGAAATTAGAAATTTCTAGTTTTAATGTAGAAATTTCTAGTTTTGAAATTTTGATCTTAAGAGGCGTGACGCCCAAAAGGCTTTTTTTGCCAATACCGCCTTACCAGTGGCTTCTAGGTAAAAAATTGCCTGTATAAAACTTTTTAAGATTATAGAAGTCTTGTCTGAAACATTTTTTTGCAAATCAAATAGACACCGAGCTATGGAGCTTCAAATTCCAAGAACGCTCATTTTTAAACTAAATTTGGATTTTTAGAAAATTATGTCCTTAAAAAGTTTAATACCAGCGGTCATGTTTCAAAAGTTTTAAAAACGGGAGGTGAATTATCCCCCGTCATACCACTAATGGATGGAATGAGACACACACACACTTCATTTTTATTGTAATTTATACCATTATAATTCAAAACAAATTATCTATTGTCGTTTCTACGATATTAAGAAAAGACTATTTTATAAAATAAATAACAACTTCCTGTATGTCAAAAACAAAGCCGTAGCGGACCTATGTTTGTAAGAAATTTCCCTGTATACATATACAACGTGTGGGATTTAAGACTGCAACACCTTATTTTTGAACTCGTTGACCGATTTTTTTTTTTAATTTCGGGCATATTATAACAAAGATATGAGCTCAAACTTGTCTCAAATACCTGTATACAGTATTTTTGAGACATGGACGTTGGTACAAAACATTTTAAGGGCATAATTTCCTGAAAATCCAAATTTGGCTTAAAACTGGGCGTTCTTGGAACCTTCATTAATCAGTCCTACTTTGAAACTCCATAGGTGTCTATTCGATTTGCAAAAAAATGTTTCAGAGAAAACTTCCCTGTTGTTAAAAAGTTTTGTACAGGACATTTTTTAAGAAGCCACTGGTAAACCTCGGATTAAGGGAAGCGGTATTGGCAATAAATCCGTTTTGAGCGCCGCGCCTCTTAAGGTCAAAAATTTAAAACTAGAAGTTTCTAGTTTCAAAACTAGAAGTTTATAGTTTCAAAAGTAGAAATTTTTAATTTTAAAGTAGAAATTTCTACTTTAAAAGTAGAAATTTCTAGTTTTAAAAGTAGAAATTTTTTGTTTTAAAGTAGAAATTTCTAGTTTTTTTTATTTGTTGTGGCCCTTCAGAGCCATCGTACAATTACGCGTAAAGCACTTACACACGAGTTATTTTTTATTTCGCTGATAACATACACACCGCTCTGACGGCCACTTAGGGTGAAGACACAACACAGCGGTGCGACGTCGCATCGCAAAAACGACGTCGCACGGCGATGCGATGCGATGACGCAACGTTAAAACTTTATCGCCACGGCATCGCAGAGAAGACGCTTCTAGTGAGATGTGGACCGCACAATACGTGTCCTACGTCTGTTGCAGGCCACAACAGTGCGGTGCGACGACGCAACGCAAAAACGACGTCGCACCGCAATGCGATGCGATGAACGTTCATTGCACGGCCACAGAAGACCTATACCAGAAGCGACACGTTGATATATGTAAACCAAATAAGCTGCTGGCAACATAAAACATTTTTTCCAATAAAATAAATCATTTTTATACAATATTAAAGGATATAAACGAGATTTGTTTCGCAATCCGTAGTACAAATCTAGCCATATGCATAAATATAAAAATAAATATTTGATTAACAATAACACGCAAAATACAATAAAAGATTTATAGGTTGACAATAATACCACCAAAAAGATGGCGCATAAAAATTCAATATTGGCGGGAAGGCAGAGAATCGTTATAGTCCGGGAGCTGGCGACACTTTTCATTGTCTCATTTCATAAAACTTGATTTATCTTTTATTTTGTAATATTAATATCACTGATCACGAAAATGAATTCCTGCCATCTCGTTGGCGGGACAACGATTGTCAGCGGTATGCCAAATATGTTAAAAAAAAGTACAAATGTTTTAAATAATAAAAGTTGAAACTTTTTTTCGACTTTTTAATAACATTTAAATAAGACATAAAATGACCTCCTGCCACTTTTTCGGTAGACCGATCTATAACTTACGGCAAAATTGACCATGAGAATTCAAAAAAAAAACTGAATCGAATGGTATTGGTCGGGAATGGTTGGAAATTATCGTGAAAATGAGCCTGATTTTTGCTTAATTTGACTGGTCTATACTGGTTATACTGTGTAGTAGGTATATAAAAAATGTTTTATGTTATGTGTAAAAATGTGCAAATTTTTTCCGTATTAATTTTAGTTTCCCTATACTAAATGTAATGGGAATTTACGAAAAACGTATTTGAAAACTTGCGAACTAATCTATCCTCGTTCTTTTCAATTTTTTAAAACGAAAATATTATCACAACATTCAGACCGACTGTTCGCAAATGCTCAATGTGTACGCGTTTTATTTATAACATTAGTTTTAATTTTGGAATGAATAAAATCTTATATGTATACTTCCGCATGATAAAATATTTATAAACAGTTTGCGGCGCCATGTAGCCAAATTATTCAACAGAACCTGTTTTAATTTAAATAAAAAATAGTGGTAAGGTATGCATGTAAGTAAACAATTATATTTAATTTAATTATGAATGTGAATCTACACATTGTAAAGGAATTATATACTGTTATACAAATTATAGACATAGAAAAACCACATTAACATTGATTTTACGCTAACTTCAGTGGAGGGGAGATTATCGGATTCTTCTTGACAAATTGTCAAGAAGCATCCGCACTTTTTAGTTTGATGTGCTTTAAAAGCGTGTTTTTTAGTTTTTTTAAACTATATTTATTTGTAATATCCCGGCGAACTTCCCATCAATAAATATTTCTCAAGGACACAAAGATATCCCTCAGATACGTGAAATGAAACTTAAATACTGTGAGACTGAGTATAGTGTATAGAAAAAGTAGTACTATTTCCAGCTAAGTGATCCAGGGACTGATCCAGAAACAAATAACAGGGGGGCACATAATAAAATCAACTATGAAGACAAATGCAGAAGTCACCTTCAAGTCCGGGAGAGGCGCCCAAATTTTTATTTTACAATGTGTATATAATACAGCAATAGTTAATATTGTTGTGCATTCAATGAAAAAACAAAATCTAAAAACTAATGCCTAATGAATTAGGTAGTATTAATAAGAAAAAATAAAAGTAAAGCAAACCAGTTCTTTTAGGTATATAAATTCCAACTGATGTATTTGTGCATGTTTCTTTGAAAATATGTCTAAGACCCTTTGAGAAACTATTTTATCATCTTTATTGATATTAAGTACCTGGTTATCCTTTCTTAACGCAGTCCAGACAGGGACTACAGGGAGTATAATCTTCAAACACTATTGCAGTGTTAAATGTTCGTGATACTAAAATAATACACGCACGAACTTGAAATTAAGGGGCCTAGTCGGGAAAAAGCTTCGAATAGCTATGTCACTCTCTAGAAAGTTTTTATACATGCGCCGCTGAATAATTTTGCTCTTGACTATACCTTCACTGAACGTTTTATTCACCGACTTCATTGAGGTGCGATTCCCGATAGAGGTAACACTTCCTTGCTCCATTTGTAGTGACAAAGATACTTATTTAGAAAATTCTTTTTAACCAAATAGTACGGAATAAAAGATTGAAACTTGCTGAGCATAATTATGAAGATTCATTCTAGACGACATGTATGAATTTTACCTCGAATTTTACCGATTGATATCATAATTCAGGAGCTAATCACGTCCAAATTTCACTTATATTTACAGTATACATTTTCCCTACATAAAGTGAAAATTAATTAAAATAGATATACATGTACCCTCTAGTATCTACACTTTCAACTACTGATCCTCCAAATTTGGTGTAATTTTACCAAACCGTATTGAAGAAATAAATTTTGAAAAATCACCTTACAAACACTGGTTCGATTAGCCCTCTTAAATATAGAAATATAATTTTTGTATAGCGATATTTTTTTATCAAGTAAATGACACGGGGAACACGCGCCCGTGTGCACCCTCTTTGGATCCGCCCCTGTGTAGATCTATATATACAGCCAAACAAGCCAAACAGCCAAATGGAATAAATTCAGTATCTCAATTATTGTGCATATTTATAAAAAATCACGAGACACGTCGATTTTGGATTCGAAAATGATATCCTGCAACATAAAAATTTCATCCCTAAATTTAACCCCCTTCGAGTGGCAGTTGCATCCCCTAAATTTTTAAATAGGAAGTAGGGGCTTGTGATGCATCGTTTGAAAGGTATTTTCATTCTCTATTCAAAAATGCTATAGTTTTAATATTTATTGCAAAAATTAACAGTAAAGAATAAATTCATCTGCCTGACGAAATTCGCTACAGCAAACTAAAAAAAAACTTAATTTCAACGTAGGAGATGTTGAAAATGAGTTCCTTGAACATCTTGGCAGCATCCTATCTTAAATAAAAATGTCTTCTAACGTTTTTCAACATCTGAGGCGTGACCGACCTTACCGCAATCGTTATTTTTCTTCTCAAGTCAGCTATATCGCTTGGCTTAGTTTTGTATACCATACTTTTTACATATCCCATAGAAAGAAATCTAAGGGTGTAAAATCAGGAGAACGTGCTGGCCATTCTAGCGATCCTCACCTCCCTATCCACCGATTTGTAAATTTCGTCAAGTAGACAGTTAATTTTTGCAATAAATATTAAAACCATAGCATTTTTGAATAGATAATGAAAAGACCTTTCAAATGAGGTATCACAAACCCCTACTTCCCATTTACAAATTTAGGGGTTGCAACAGCCACTCGAGGGGGTTAAAATTAGGGATGAAATGTTTACGTTGCATGATATCATTTTCGAATCCAAAATCGACGTGAGTTGAGATTTTTTATAAATATGCGCAATAATTGAGATACTGAATTTATTCCATTTGGCAGTTCCACACTGTATAAGAAATCGACTATGAGTTTCCCCTTGTATTTGATCAGACTGGTATAAAACATACCTTTTTCTGAGCATTTCACAGATGACAATTAATTAAGCAAAGCCTAGAAATTATACACTAATAATAAACACAAAACTTAAGGAAATTGATTTTTACACAAATATAAACAATCTACTCTTCTCAAATTTAATGGAAATATTAAGGCATAAACGTTGTTATTGTCTATGCATGGCGTCCATAAAGTACTGACAAATTCAATTTCAGCAAGAATAATTAATATTTTAATGCAAAATCCCCAGACAGGTTAATCTTTGATTCTAATTGCCCATATTTTGAAAACTCCACCTTATAGGGTGGTCCATATTATAAAGTATTGCATACATTTATTTTCAGCAATAATAATTATTTTTTTAATGGAAAATCCCGCTTTATTCACCTTTAAAAAAGCCGATATTTGAAGTGGTTTTAGTACTTTGCTAATTGTTGTTCTTACGACTTTTTTTAGTTTGTAAAATTTGTGACCTGGCATTCTGAAAATGAAAATACCTACTTTCTTTTATTTTTGATTACTAATTTTAATTACAACAAAAACTGACGACTAAAATTTTATGTTAATGTAGTCGTTAGAATTAGTAGCAAATTTCCAATACCTTTTTTAAATATTGTACTATATTATTTGGTTTCTTAAATATTTATATTAAACCAAAAATAAGCGCTTATTTCTCATGACTCCGCAAAATCCCAACCTTAACCAAAAATAAATAATTTTTTTAACGCAGCAAATTCCACCTGTTTTGAAATATCAACAAAATCTCTCAATGAATTCCATTTCATTTGACTATATGGCCCAGATATTAAAACAACAAAAATATCTGTAATAGTACTAATATCACTTTTTCGTCGCAACATTTAACTTTTTTTTTTGTTAAATATTGACATAAAAATCACATCCTCGTTACACGTGTGAAACTTGAGGTCGTGGAAAATCTTTAGATATTCTTTATGTTTACCATATTTATTGTTAACAAATTCATCGAGCAAGGTTAACTGAAATAGCCGATAGAGCATAAATTATAGATTATGGGAAATCTTTCACTATAAGTGTGTTTAGTTAGTAAGAATAAAAAGTCTGTAACAAAATCACTGTAGAGCCGCAATTTTTTTTTAGTTTCTGTGGATTAAAAGGCTAGACTATTTTCTAGTGACATGGTTTTTTAAACCTTAATTACGTCATTACCTTTTTTTCTTTAATTTTCAAAGATTTTTTCATTGGACATTATCAAAAGAGAACCTAAAAGTGAAAAAGGTTTATTAAGTAAAATCTGATTCCATGTGGAATAATTACATATTTTATCGTCAGGTATCATAAATAAACTAATGCTGGCGGAGGTGTAGGTACGATACCTATTTTTTTATTGTGTTAGGATAAAATTTTTGGATGAAACACCCAGTAAAACTCCAACACCCTTTCAATATAAGAAAAGGTATATTAATTAATAAAAATAACAATCCTATCAGCACACTTGTGAACGTAAGCGACTCTATTATATACCTACTCAACTCCCGCTAACTAAAAACTTCACTGGTCTATTCATCTTAAAAATGTTTGTTTTTAATTCAATAACATAATATCTGAGATCACAGCAGAGAAGCTGGCAGGCTCCGTCGACTCCAAGGGCCATCCTGCAATTACTATTATATCCCCAGAATAAAAAATTAATCTGAAAAAAAACATTCTTTGAGAAATTTCCTTTTTCCTTTTTCGCTTAACATTTAAAGTTTAGTATCATGTCATATGCAATACATATGATATGATCCACCAGTTCAATTTACCCCTGTCTCTGATTATGTTAATCATTTATTAACCGTAATACTATCAGTAATTTTCTTTGCGAACCATGTACTAACAACTTTACTTGCACTTCTGGTCATACACCAGACCTCAAAATATTTACTTTTCATACCTACAGATCATTTATCAATTTTTTTTCAAAATTTTGTATTGTTGGTCGTTTACCAACCTTCTTGAAATGTTAGTCGTATACCAACCTTCTTGATATTGTAATACCTTTGTTTACTACTGGGCGTATTTGTTTATTTAACAAATGTAAATAACAACAGGTTAGCACTCACCGTTCAATAAAAACTGGATCTTCCCCTCCAACCGCTTACGTCAATCTAAATATATAAAGAAAAGAAAACACTGTAAGCGCCTTAGTCTGAAGGTGCTATTTATTACTAGATTCTCTAATTCGCTAAAGACCCCTAGAACGCTTTCTATCAATAACATGCTCAGTGAACAGTCAATTTACACTCTCTTCAGACATTTATCGTAAACACACTCAAGGCCATTCCTCGCCTTGAGTAGATCAAGGCCATTCCTCGCCAAGATCCTACTCAATGTACTCAGGGCCATTCCTCGCCCTAAGTAACCACTCAGCTAAGGCCATTCCTCGCCAAAGCCAGCTAAGGCCATTCCTCGCCAAAGCCCAACTCTACGATTAATGTCAGAAACTAACTACAATATTTTATCAGAACGTTCTAGGTATCTGTTAGCACCTACATCAAAACTAAACCAGCTGTCAGTACTCTAATTGACTTTCAAGTACTAATAACTCATTACCACACTATGCTCTAACTAACTGCACCATTTTATTAATTAACTGACTGTACTATTTTAATAATTAACTGACTGTACTATTTTATTAATTAACTGACTGTACTATTTTATCAATTAACTGACTGTACTATTTTATTAATTAATTGACTCTACTATTTTATTAACTAATTGTACTATTTTATTAACTAACTGACTGTACTATTTTATTAATTAACTGACTGTACTTTTTCATTAAATAATTGACCTAACCCCTAAGCCTATTCAGAATAAAACACTTAGTGAAAAACTCACCGGTTACAGTACAAATAAATTCTTTAGCACACAACTTGTCACTCGAACGAACTACGCACTATCAATGATTTCTCTATTGCTGGAATTAACTAAGCCCGTTGTGACCGAATATTATTTTGACTATTTCCTTGCTTTCTCATCCCCTTGGAGCCAGCTAGCATGTAAGAATCGCCGACGCGAACATATTTATGTTGTTAAAATAAACATCACTCCAGGCCTCGCTCAACTCCAGCAACATTGCTTTCAATATGATCATTTATTTAATATAAATATAAACATACCCTTACATTCGGCCATCCTGCATTAGACTCGCCCCGAGTCTTCCGCACTATGTTCATCACCATCACTTTCCTCCAACGTTGGAACCCCATCCGAACCACTTTCATCATCAGTATCATCGGATACGCCGCCCGGGATTTGCCACGGTTTCATTTTATCCACTGCCACGACATTTTCGTATTTACTGTTTCGCGTCGTTCTACGTGAACCCGACATGTCGCTCACCACATAACGATCATTGTCTAACACCTTTTTCACCACCATAGGTCCACTATAAGGATTATTTAGCTTTCTGGACCCCTGAGTTGCTTCATGTTTCTGAATGACGACTAAGTCACCTTCCTTGTACTGTGTGGGCTTTCTCCTTCTTTTATCAAAATAATTCTTTTGTTTGCGGCTTTCCATTTCCAATTTTTCACCGACAGTTTCTCGAATTTTAACAATATTTTCCAGCATTCTAGGCAATTCACTGATTTCGTCTATCAATTCTGCATCCACACCACATCTGGGCCTAAAGCTATGTAACAACTCACTCGCGGTAAACCCGGTTGATTTACTTTTCACATTATTAATCGCGAACTGAATTTGTCCAATGCTAATGTCCCACTTTTCTTCTTCGGCACACGTCGTCATCAATACTGATTTCAATGTCTTATTAAACCGTTCCACTTGGCCATTAGCTCTAGGTGTTATGGTAGCATTTAGAACGTGCTTTAGGTTTAGTTTCCTACAAAACTGTCTGAACTTGTGAGACGTGAAAGCGCTTCCTTGATCCGAAATTAGGATTCGGGGTTTGCCATAAAGTGTAAAAATATCTTCCAAAAATTGTATGGCATATTTGGCGCTTGTCGATTTCACTGCTTTAAGAAACGTAAACTTTGTAAAAGCCTCCACAGCCACAATGATATGCACATTGCCTTTCGTCGTTTTCGGCATCGGCCTGTAATGGTCTACATGTAACATGTCAAATGGCTCAGGTTTCTTAGGGATTGGGTGTAAAAACCCTTCCTTCTTTCCGACAGGTTTTTTTACCATAGATACAGGGTATACAGCAGGCAATATATTTTTCCACATATTGTCGCATACGCGGAAATCAATAATGTGTACATAGTCTATGTAAAGTCTTTTCCACTGCAAAATGACCTAAGTCATCATGCGCTGCCCTTACCACTTGCTGTCGCATGCCCTTGGGAACGACCCATTGAATTCCTCTTATTGTAATTCGGTACACTCTTCCATCTCTCAAAGCGTAATTTTTGTACACGTCTCTCTCCTCATCAGTTTCAGGGGGTTTAGACAAAATTTGATGGATATGTTGCATCTTTTCGTCCGTTAACTGGGCGGATAACACCCAATCGGCTTGGTCGATTCGCATAATAGTTTCCTCGGAAGGTTTCTCCGACATTGATGGGTTTCGACTTAGAGCATCAACATGACGCATGCGATTTCCTGGTCGATATTGTACTTCAAACGAAAACTCCTGTAACTGGAGCCACCAGCGAGCAATTCGCGGTAAAAGCTGCTTTTTGGAGTTACTTGTTTTTAAGGCATTGCAGTCTGTAACAACTGTAAATTGTATCCCTAAAAGTTGTGATCTAAATTTCTTCAGACTTTCGACAACCGCCAACGTTTCTAATTCATATGAATGAAATTTCTCTTCACTTGGTGTCGTTCGCCTACTGTAATAAGCTACGGGATGCAAATGTTCATCTTCCTGCCTTTGTAGCAAAATTCCTGCCAACCCTCGAGAGCTTGCGTCTGTGTGTACTTCTGTTTGTGCTTTTGGGTTATATAAAGAGAGCACCGGTCTGTTTATAAGTGTATCCTTCAAGTGATCGAATGCTCTTTGTTCCTGTTCAGTCCAAACCCACTCAACACTTTTTCGGGTCAAATCGGTTAAAGGTTTCGCAGTTAAAGCATAATTTTTCACAAAGTGTCGGAAGTAACCTGTCAATCCCAAAAACTGACGAATTTGATGTACAGATCTAGGTACTGCGAACTCTCTCACTGCTTTGGTTTTCATTTCACCCGGACGTATTTTACTGTCGCTGATCTCAAATCCTAGATACTCAACCGATGTTACTAAAAATTTGCATTTGCTAGGGTTCAATGTCAACCCTTCACCTTGCAGCAAGTTCAATATTTTCTAAAGCTCCTTCCACAGTTTTAGTGTAGAGCAAAATGTCATCTAGATAGATGGCAGTAATATCACGAACAGGTTTTAATACTTTATTTAAAAGCCGCTGAAATGCGCTGGGGGCGTTTGTCAATCCAAAAGGTAGTCGATTGTATTCATATTGTGAGTCCGCTGTGACGAATGCAGTGTATTTCTTTGAATTTTCAGCAATCGGGATTTGATGATAACCTGACCTTAAATCCAGGCTTGTATAGTATACACTCCCTTGCAACTTATCCAGTTGATCATCTACCCTGGGTAGAGGATACCGATCTTTAATCGTCATTTGGTTTAACTTACGGTAGTCAATGCACATTCGCTGCTCTCTATTTTTTTTACGTACTAGTAAAATTGGTGATGAGTACGGTGAATTTGACTCGCGAATTATGTCATTTTCCAACAAGTCATCTATTATTTCTCTGACTGCCTGTTGCTCGCCTCTCGACATACGATATGGACGATACGAAAAAGGTTTGTTATTTTCTAATTCTATGGAGACTTCGGTAGACTTAGCACAACCAAGTTCGTCCGTATTTATAGCAAAACAGTTTCGGTATTTATTTATTAAAGTTAATAATCGGCGCTGTTCTTTCTCTGGAATAGGGCCTACCGTGATGTCGTCAATTGTAAGTGCACTCATTTGCGTTTCAGTAGTATGTAAAACGTGATTAGTGTTTTCGTCTTCCGGTTCGCACAGCCATCCTCTAGCAATCGGATGTTTACTTGTAAAATTTACGTCGGTGTCTGATAGATTTATAATGGGCAACACTGATCTAGACTCTTTGTGAATTCTTAGTACGGTATGTGGGATACACCACTCTTGTCCTTCTTTAGTTCGAATACTTGCTTCTACGTATAATTCTCCTTCAAAGTTGTCTCTAACCTCAATAGGAATATTTCCCCAAAAACCAGAAGGTACAGCTATTGATTTGGCAGGCCACAGTGTCACCTTTCTTATTGTTTCATCAGTTTTCTCAATTTCAGGCATTCGACGAAAAAGTTGTAGTGCTTCACTATCTTTAAAAACGACAACGTCGGAGTTTTCAGTCACGGGATGTCCAATTAGCAACGGTACATTTTGTGCAACATTTGACACCACTGTTGCAGTTGTAGGCATACAAACTTTATCAACCTTTAAATCAAACGCAACCGTCCCCTTAGATGGAACCACTCCCCCTCCATAACCATGTATCAAGGTAGCTTGGGATTGGTTACATTTGAGAGAAAGTAGCTTGGGATTGGTTACATTTGAGAGAAAGCCTAGCAGCCTCGTCTGCCGTAATAACATTACAAGTACTTCCTAAATCAATGAATGCTTCCGAAGCTTTGTTATTAATTTTGACACGTTTGTAA
The DNA here is from genome assembly GCA_029963845.1 of Rhamnusium bicolor. Lineage (NCBI taxonomy): Eukaryota > Metazoa > Arthropoda > Insecta > Coleoptera > Cerambycidae > Rhamnusium > Rhamnusium bicolor. Next base: position 636,750 of record JANEYF010000780.1, read on the forward strand.
TATTTATTGCTACTTGAGGGACACTGTTGCTGCTGTAGTACACCTAGTCATTTAGTAGATTCATGAGTTTTTCGCCGTTTGGGGCAAACTGAAGCTAGATGTCCAGTTTCTTGGCAGTAAAAGCATTTCTTGTCTCGTCTTTCCGTCCTATTACTGGGACAATATTTGCTAATATGTCCTGGTCTATTACACGTAAAACATGCGCTTGGTTTCTTAAATGTGTCATATTTCCGCTTATTATTATACGGTTTTGCGATCGGTACTTTCGGCACATAAGTGGTCACGTCATCATTCAAGCTTCTTAGATAACTAAAGAGAGCCTCTGGGTCATCAAAATTTGCGGCCTTCGCGCCCGATCGGATGTGAGTTTCTCGAATTCCTGCAATGATACATGACACTGCATCTTGACCTTGTATTTTACAAGCATTTAGAAGAGCTTGCTTCTCGTAGAAATATTGAGCAAAAGTTTCGTTAGGCTTCTTCTTTCGCCCCATCATTTCTTCCAAAATCGCATTGTAATCGCGTTGGGCTGGAAAAGCACGACGAAGTTTATCTTTCCACTCATTCCAAGTGAACTTTACCGACTTCAATCCCTTGTACCAAACACTTGCCAAACCGTGAAGCTTGGTCAACGCGTTAAAGATGGTGATATCATCAGACCAATGAAATATTTCTCGAATTTCATCTACCTTAGCGCACCAATCTTCCACATTCTGATTGATATCAGATGGATCAAAAATGGGCACAACCTCTCCTGTGATCATTCTTGAAGGACCAGGTAAGGAAACATTTCTCAAAGCGTGTGCCATAGCTTCAGCCAACTTAGTAACCGTGTCGTCGCTACATACTGATTCATCAGTTAAATTAGGGCTTGCAATATCGGAAGTACGACAAAGTTCCATCGGTATATCAGCTATCCATCCGCTTTGTTCACCTACGCTTTGTCGACTTGGATTCATCGCGGTTAGTTATAATTCAACCCCCTTTATTTTTTTTTAAATAAACTAAACTGAACAACTCGTAGAACACACACACTCAATAGAAAATTGTCAATAGTCAGTAATATCGAATAACGTAACAGAGAATGCTAAGCTGCGGTAATCCCACTTCTGAAAAACTGTAATACCTTTGTTTACTACTGGGCGTATTTGTTTATTTAACAAATGTAAATAACAACAGGTTAGCACTCACCGTTCAATAAAAACTGGATCTTCCCCTCCAACCGCTTACGTCAATCTAAATATATAAAGAAAAGAAAACACTGTAAGCGCCTTAGTCTGAAGGTGCTATTTATTACTAGATTCTCTAATTCGCTAAAGACCCCTAGAACGCTTTCTATCAATAACATGCTCAGTGAACAGTCAATTTACACTCTCTTCAGACATTTATCGTAAACACACTCAAGGCCATTCCTCGCCTTGAGTAGATCAAGGCCATTCCTCGCCAAGATCCTACTCAATGTACTCAGGGCCATTCCTCGCCCTAAGTAACCACTCAGCTAAGGCCATTCCTCGCCAAAGCCAGCTAAGGCCATTCCTCGCCAAAGCCCAACTCTACGATTAATGTCAGAAACTAACTACAATATTTTATCAGAACGTTCTAGGTATCTGTTAGCACCTACATCAAAACTAAACCAGCTGGCAGTACTCTAATTGACTTTCAAGTACTAATAACTCATTACCACACTATGCTCTAACTAACTGCACCATTTTATTAATTAACTGACTGTACTATTTTAATAATTAACTGACTGTACTATTTTATTAATTAACTGACTGTACTATTTTATCAATTAACTGACTGTACTATTTTATTAATTAATTGACTCTACTATTTTATTAACTAATTGATTGTACTATTTTATTAATAACTGACTGTACTATTTTATTAATTAACTGACTGTACTCTTTCATTAAATAATTGACCTAACCCCTAAGCCTATTCCGAATAAAACACTTAGTGAAAAACTCACCGGTTACAGTACAAATAAATTCTTTAGCACACAACTTGTCACTCGAACGAACTACGCACTATCAATGATTTCTCTATTGCTGGAATTAACTAAGCCCGTTGTGACCGAATATTATTTTGACTATTTCCTTGCTTTCTCATCCCCTTGGAGCCAGCTAGCATGTAAGAATCGCCGACGCGAACATATTTATGTTGTTAAAATAAACATCACTCCAGGCCTCGCTCAACTCCAGCAACATTGCTTTCAATATGATCATTTATTTAATATAAATATAAACATACCCTTACAATATGTTAGTCGTTTACCAAACTTTTTGAAATGTTAGTCATATACCAACCGTTTTGGAATGTTAGTCGCTAGCTGGAACAGCGTGGCGCCAAGTCCCACACTGCTGGCGTGCGTCGGTTTGTAGGTGATATCGCTGGCCGAGATTGGGCCGGCACAGCTGGAGCGACTGGGCCAGAGCGTCTTTTAATTTCTCGAAGGCCTCCTGAGCTTCTATGGTCCACTGGAAACGTTTCCTCTTGGCCGAGAACAAGTCAGTCATCGGTGCTACCAGTTCGGCAAAGCGGGGTACATAGTCTCGTAGCCAATTTGCCGTTCCCATGAATGCCCTTAATTCTCTGACTGTGGTAGGTACTGGATATTCTTGGATCTTCATTAGATGTTCTTGTTGTGGCACGTTGTGACTGGCTGTGATGGTGTGGCCCAGATACGTCAACTGGCTGGCCCCGAAGTTGCATTTTTCGGGCACAGCACAGCCCGTGTAGGCGGAATCTTTCGAGCTCTTGACTGAGATGTCGCAAGTGCTCCTCGTGGTTGGCGGAGTATATGATCACGTCGTCCAGGTAGACATTGACGAATTTATGTACGTAGCCCTCCAGCACCTCCAGCATACATTTTTGGAAACTACCAGGGGCTCCAGTGAGGCCGAAAGGCATCACATTGAGCTCATATGTCTGTCCATCGGCGTGCTGAACGCTGTGTAACGTTTATATTGTTCTTGCATAGGAATTTGCCAGTACCCTGTTTTTAAATCAAGCGTGGAGAAGACCTTTGCGTTGCCGAGCTCCCGCACTGTGTCGTTGATGGGCGGCAGCTGGGCCGTTTCGGAGAGTGTTTTTTTTATTCAACTGCCTCTAATCCCCGCAAAACCGGGGAGTGCCATCCTGTTTTGTGACAATCAAAACAGGACTATTGTAGTCGGAGATGCTGCGTCGAATAATGCCGTTGGCTAGCATTTCTTTGACCTCTTCGTTTATGATTTTCTTCTTGTGCTCGGAGTACTGGTAGGGCTTGACCTTCACTGATACGTCGTCGCGTGGATGGCTGACGTGTTGAGCAGACCTGGTGATGGCCTGCCGTGGTGCCCGTTGAACACCTCTGGATATGCTTGGAGGACCCCCCGGTAGCTTTCGGCTTCGCTCGGTGGCAAGCAGGGTTCAAGACGTGGCATGTGGTCGGTGGAGGGTTTGCTTGTGCCCAGTAGGCGGTCTGAGGGGGTGACCTTTCCATAATGCAGGCATCCGCGGCCTATATCGATGGTGGCGTCTTGTTCTTGCAGCCACGGCTGCCCCAGAAAGACGTGTTCAGTGAGGTCGACTACTACCATAATTGCTTCGTGCTTTTGATCAAGCAGCTGGAAGGTCACGCTGACCTTGCCTCTGGATTGGCTTGTAGTGTCGCTGCATCCCAGGGTGACCGTGGTCACCTCCGCCTCCACCTCCGTGGTTCTGTGTCTGTATCGCTGGTGCGGATGAAATTGCAATTCGCTCCTGTCTCGATGAATGCTGGTAGCTGGCGCTCACCGATGTTGATCAGGACCCTCGGTAGTTGCTGGGAGGGCCCCGTGATAGCTTGGTTGTTTATTGGGGTTGATGCATGGGCCGGGGCTCGCCCGTAGTCTCGGCCCTGGTGGCGTTTCTCTGGTTTGGGTTGGATTGTTCGGTGCTCGTGCCCTGGCGTAGCGTTAGGCACTGGTTGTTGTAGTGGTCCCCTTTGCAATGCCTACAGTGGTATGGGAGCCTCGTCGTGGCTTGGCTGGTGGCCGTGGTGGTCGCTGTGCTTGTGGGAGCTGCTGCAGTCCGCCTCGGGGCCTGTGGTGCCCCGCTTGGCTTGGCATGGTTAACTTCTTGCAGGTCCCTCTCTATGTTTGCCAGGAATTCGATCATGTGTTGGAATGACGTGAGGTTCTCCGATCTCGTGTATAATCGTAATTCTGGCAGTAGCTGTTCGTTTATTATGGAGATCTGTTGGCCTAGCAGCGTGGTGGGTGCCAGCTGTTGAAACAGGTTTGCCTTCCTGGTGACAAATAGCCAAGCCTCCTCGCCATGTTTTTGTTTTTCCCCATACAGTCTCATCGTTGCTTGAGATACTGTGGCTGTCGAGTCGAAGCGATCCAGGAAGCGATTTTCGAAGAATTCGTATGTGATCGTCGTTTTATTCAGAGCCTCGAACCATGTCTTGGCTGCGCTCTGCAATGTGGTTTTTGCTGTGGCGAGGCGCGCCGTGGCTGGGACCTGGTTTTCTTGAAATAATGTTCTTAAGCGTTGTAGGTATTCTGCCGGGCTCTTCTCATCTGCCCCACTGAATACGAAGTCTGGTTTTGTGGCGGATCGTTGTGTCTGTATTGCTTGCACCTCGACTGTTAGTGACCTGGTGGCTTCTAGCAACGCTATGTGGGCGGCTGCGCTTTCGTCAGGCAGCTCCGAGGGTGGATTTGGATGTGGAGGGCGCCACTGAATTCTTTCTACCCCTGAATCCAGAAAGGGGTTGTTTGTTTCGGAATTTCATTACTTGGAGCTGATTTTAGGAATGATCTTAAAGTGTATGTATGGAGGTGTATGGATCGGTGGCAAGATGAGATTTTAGGCTAGGTTTCTATTTTGGTTTCGTTGAGATTAATTAAATATTAAGATAATTACAGCCAGTTGAATGAAAAGTTAGTGAAAAATTTCCAAAAATTTTGATCAAAAAGATATATCTTTTTTTATTAGTAAAGTAAAAATCATTATTTTCGCGGATGTGAGTAGCTATTAATGAGTAATAATTATGAATTGATAGTTAAGTTGATTGAAAAATCGTTTTTATTAATATTATCACATTCAGTGTGTCCTTGTGGTACGACGTTGTCCCTATATCTGTTAGGCCCTAGAAGGCTTGAGAAGTCGAATTTCAAGAAAATTTGAAACTGTGCTAAAATTGAGATATGGGAACGACGATGTACTTTGGGTTCAATTTATTTTAGCGGTATTATTACATGTGAGAAATTTTTTTTTAAGAAGAGAAGAAAATTATATTTAAAGCTGACATATGAGAATATCGGAATATTAAGTAAGTTAAGGTAGTGTCGAGTAGTTTGTACGTATTTGTGTGAAAATGACCCAGTGTGTAGAGTTGAGTAAAAGATGAAAATTTGACTAGGTGTGCAAAAAGATCCGAATGGGGAAATTAGGCTATCACTGACCGTGTGTATGTGTAATGTGATCCTGAGTTTTATCCCTCAAGAAAAGTTTAGTTTATTATCGTCAGAAGCTGAAATAGTCGTTCATACATATGCATTCTTGTCCTTTTGTCTTTTCAGTGTTTTCCTCGCTCTGTTAAAAAATGTAATTGGTTTCAAGATTGTTCGATTTAAAAAATTGATTTTTCTGCCGCAAGTGCCTGTTGACTTATGGTTCTACAACAAGATCACAGCAGAGAAGCCGGTAGGCTCCGTCAACTCCAAGGGTATAGTATTTACAAACAATGGCAAATTAATAACATATAACAAAGTTCATATATACAAACACAACACACGTAAAATTACAACTATTAACAAAGTGACATGTCTGTCACTGTAACAGAAATCATATTATGGTTTTGATTTGTTTAGAAATGTGTACGTAATATTATACTGGTTCAATGAATGGATATTTTTTTATCTACTTTAAATTTAGAAAAACTACAATGTTAATATTTCTGTTTATGACAATTACAGTGCGTTACTTCTTCCGATCTGGATCATCATCAATTAGTTCTTGTATAAGCTGAATCTTAAAGGGATGCCATTTTTCTAATTTTAATACTGTACGTACTGACGTTTTAGTAACATTATAAGCGCGACTAACCTGGCGAACGTTGGGTATGTGAATTTTCTTCAACAGCCAGAAAAATATTTAATTTTGTATCCTCGTCAACAGCCGGGCGACCTATTTTGGCTAAATCTTCCACCGTACCAGTCTCTAATTTTTTTTTCCAATTTCACTCACTGTCGATTGAGTAATGGGTCGTCCTGGATATTTAGTATTAAATAAATTGCATACTTCTTATTGAGTTCGCATCCTATCACCATATCCAATCTTCGAAAGAATTTCAGTTCTCTGCTTTACAGATACATTCATGTTATAAATTAAAATAAATCGACAATTATTGAGAAAGCACTGCTGGGGGTAAAGTATTATTAAGCCGGGTACTCATATGCGCTCCGTATCTGTATTTGTATCATGTATTGTAACGGATACTGTAACAAAATTTTGAATGTGTACGTCTTGCGTTCCATGTTCGCGAACTTACTAAGAACATGAAGAGCGATCCGAGCGCCTGTCGGTAAACGCCGCGAACACAAAGAGGAACGGTCCAGTGTTGTGGACGGTTCGTAGCTGGAACACAAGTCAGTACGTGTCAGTGTTCCGATCATGGAGTGGAGCGAAGAAAAGTGCCTCGAGTTAATCGAGGCATACAAGAATGCCTCAATTTTATGGGACCCAAAAAATAGAAATTTTTATAAAAAACATTTGAAATTATTGTGTGTACGAGTATATAAGCACCACTTGCTATCATCAGACGGGATACTTCTGGAGACGACATGTTGCTGTGAACTTGCTTCGAACACTGCGGGTCAAGATGATCGCAGGTCGTTACGTCGACTATTCGCCTAGGCGTACATACAGCGAACTGATACTGTAACTGTTACAATACATGATACAGATACAGATACGGAGCGCATATGAGTACCCGGCTTTAAGTGATTCACTGACAAAGATGATAATGATAAAACAAAAAAAACTAATCTACTTCAAAAATTAATAAAAAACGTACTTATTCTTTTTTACTTGGTTTTTTTTTAAATGGCCGTAGCTTCCAGCCTCAATTTTAGACTTTCAGTGTGATACATACATATTTGGAATCAGCTGAAGAAGCAGAATCCAAAAATGAAGAAATATACGGGGTGTTCTATTGAAAAAAAACATCGATGACTTATAACAGAAACAGTGATGAAGTCATAACCAAAAAAATAAAGGATAAGGTGCGCGAGTAAAATTAAAAATCGACGTGTCCGACGAGTTTTTTCTAAATATTTTTGGTTTAAGAAATCCATTAATTCATTCCATACTTTACGGGCATCCTGTATATATAAATGGAATAAAAAGGTCAGGCCTCGTAAACATCCTCATGTAAAAGTATGTTGAATATCCTTATTCATTCACTGTAGATAGAATCGATGACCACTTACTCTTTGAAACGAAACAGAAACTGAAACTGACACAGGTGACGGGTTATTGCCGCCACTTCATCAATCATTGGCTGTTAATTAAATGTAAAAAATAATCTCCTAGGCGAACAGTAGCTAGTTATGTTAATTTATAATTTGAGTTTTTCCACGTTTATTTATTGACTAGACCGGCTGCACTTTGAAGGTTAATCATACATGATGTCAATAGTGTGTTCTCCTTTTAAACCATTGGAAATACAACTATTTGTTGAATAAAAAATAGTCCAAGAAAGAGAGATAATTTCCCTACATTAAGTTGACAATAATTAGGTAGTGATTGAAAATATTTGAAAGTTGTTCAGAATTAAAAACTGAGTAAAATGATCCAACATTTCAGATTCGACCGACAGGACGAGTATGCAAAAAAATTAAAAAACATTTTAAAAAAGGTGCGCTGCGACCCCCACCCAAAATGCTGAGAGCCGTAATAGATTCGTCAAAATTTTATAGGACCAAAGTTGTAGAGGACAAAATTATCTAAAAAAAAGTCCATAACGGTATACCGCGTGTAACAGGATCATGGTACACCCCTTTTCTCCTTTAGTTTTGAAGATAATTGATTGAAATTTGGGATATCCTATACACATAATAAGCAGCACTTTTTGACATACAAGTGATTTTTTTTCACTTCCGGTTTTGCCGGAAGTGACACTCTTTCGATTTTTAAATGGAACACCCTGTATATTATTGCATTTTTGATTTCTGCATAATTTTCTGAATCCAACAATACCAAATAAGTGACATTTCAAATTTTTAGTTTTCCATTCAAGTGTGCCATGACGATTCCGATTTGTTCTAAATGACCCGTGTAATGCTAGAAAAATCGAAATCCCGTCAAAAATACTAAATTACGTGATTTATGAGCAAATAAAGTTCATAAAAATGGTTTTTGGGGAAAAACCAATTTTTTCAAATGGAACCATATTGATACCGTGGTACGTACCATTTATTAGTATTATTAATAAGAAATTTATTCATATGTCGTATATAAATGTGCGATAAATACAAACAAAATTACAGCTAAAAGAAAATAACAAAATACAATTTTGTTCTAATTAAATGTTAAGAAGTAACTAAGGTGACTTTGAAAACAATGAAATATTTAGCTAGTCAAACATTTGTTGGTTTACCGGTGTTTTTATTGTGTGTTTAAAAATTGTTTAAAATTCTTGTTAATTGTGTTCAAAATGCCGCAAATTTATACAAGAGATGAAAAAAGTGGACATATTAATTATTTATGGGGAATGTAGAAAAATGCCGTTGCAGCTAGACACCTTTATGCCGAACCACATCCCGATAGACAATGTCCAGCGAGAAATTATTTTAATAGTCTTGAAAGTAAATTCCGACAACAATTATCCCGAAGAAATTTTCATTCTTGACGAAGGAACGGAAATTAATGTTTTGGCTCGAGTAGAAGTTGATAACACTGTTTCTTTAAGGCAAATTGGGTTTGAATTGGAAATTAGTCACCAAACAGTCAGCCGAATTTTGCACAAATACCACTATAAATCTTTTAAATACCATTTGCACCAGCACTTGTACGAAAATGATTACGAACGTAAGATGGAATATTGCAAATGGATTTTGCAGAATAACGTGCAGCCAAACAATGGTTTTTGGGAATGATTTTATTTTCGGATGAGTACAAAATACAAAATATTGGTCACAAGAAAATCAAAATTTATTACGGGAGGGTAACGTTCAAGTGCGGTTCGGTTTCAATGTGTGGCTTGGAATAATCGGTTGTAGAATCATTGGTCCAATAATATTTGAAGGACCCCTGACTGGTGTCAGATACTAGAGATTTCTGCAAAATGAAATTGAGGACAGTTTAGCTAAATTACCTTTTCATTTACGACAGGGAATGTATTTCTAACAAGATGGCGCTCCTCCCCATAATTCAAGGATAGTAATTGGTTACCTTCAACGGAGATTTGGAGAAAACATAATTTCGACGAAGGGTCCTGTGAGGTGGTCTCCAAGGTCACCTTATTTAACACCCCTTGATTTCTTTGCTTGGGGTCATTAAAAAATATATTGTCTACGCAGCCGCCGTTACAACCCGTGATGACCTGGAGCTACGAGTAAGACGCGCAATTAATAGCATAACGACCCAGCATTTGGCGAACGTTCTTCGAGAAACAGCTATGCGAGTTCAGAAGTGCATTGACGTTAATGGATAGCATTTTTAACAACTGTTATAATGTTTTGCGTTCATTTTTTGTATTCCAAAGCGACCTTATGTATAATAAGGTAATTAGAACAAAATTGTATTTTCTTGTTTTCTTTTAACTGTAATTTTGTTTGTATTTATCGCACATTTTAATACGACATATGAATAAATTACTAATTAATAGTACTAATAAATGGTACCACGGTACCAATATGGTTCCATTTGAAAAAATTGAGTTTGGCCCTAAAAACCATTTTGTTGAACTTTATTTGCTCGTAAATCATGTAATTTAGTATTTTTAACGGGATTTCGATTTCTCTAGCATTACACGGGTCATTTAGAACAAATCGGAACAGTCATGGCACACTTAAATGAAAAACTAAAAATTGTATTATAAAAAATCTTGACGTTTGAAATATCATCCAGATATAAATACGGTAGCCATTAAACCTAATTTTTATTTAAACTATAGGATTATCATCTGATATTTATATTCTGTTTATAATAAATTTTCTTGTCACTAAAACTCCCTTCCCTCTAAGTTAAATGTCTCTTTAAAATGTTGAAAATATAGGGGGTTAGTTGTTTAATTCATTATGTACATTTTATAACTATTGAAATGAATCCAAAAAATTCATAAATGTTCTACGCATTGTGGAGAAATTTTCCGCAGTGAAAAAGAATTTTGAGCCTAAAACTAAAATTTTGACAGCTCCACGAAAAAAATTAATATGTGCAAAATGAAGGTCTTTTAATAGCTGATAAATCTGATCCCTTGATATTTTATTGTAAAACTTATTGTTTCGCCGTAAAAAATGCATAAGGAAAAATTTTGAACAATGTTGATTTATCAAAAACTCTGTCAACTTGTTTGAAGACTTGGTAACAAAGAGTATATACACATGTGTACAGGACAATACAGGGTTATTCACCGAATGCAGGTATTAGACGTTTCTCGGGATCTGTCGAGTTTAGAAATATGAAAATTGGTATAAGGGGATTTTTGGATATGGCGGATCTAACGAAAATATTTTCTTGTTTGTGTTACTTCAGCTTATGCCGGATGTATCACCTACATTTGTTATTTTAAATAAATAGAACACCCTGTATATTATTGCATATTTGGATTTCACATAAAATCTTAGTTTGGGTTTATGTACCATAACATAATCTTAAACCTACCAGTTCTCGAGATAATTAACATTTTTGGAGATTTTTAACGATTCCTACTCTTCGAAAAAAAAAATCGATATCTTCGATCATGTAGCCGATTAAGAAATTTTCTTTTTAAACTCATACAAGTATCCTATGATCTAACTAAAAGTGGTCTTATGTTTTCACAATAATATATAGGTTATTTTATTTTCACAATCAAACATTGTTTTAGTTCAAACGTTCAAAAAGTCAATTTTTTCAAATGGATATTTTCACAGAATCTAACAGAATATTGAATTCTGCATCGATTAGTATTACCATTTCCTATACCTATCTCTCTTGGTTTTTTCATTATGGACGAATTTTTGTAAAATACATACAAAATCGGCACTGTTAGTAGGCAATAAAAGTCATGGTTCCTTTTTTTCATAAACGAGATTAATCATTAAAGCTGGCCTAGGTCACCTGGCCGACAGAGCCGTCATATGACTCATATGTTTACATCATATCATAATACTTGAATAAGTACAATAAATGGAAATAAATTTTAACAATAATGTTACATTTTATAAAAATTTATATAAAACTCACCCTTTTAAGCAGATTTATGAAGTAGTTTGGTTGTCGTCATCACAAAGTGGGGAAGATCTATAGTATAATAGCATCAGGTATGTTTCTACAGCTGTCTCCGTCAGCGATGTTCGCTTTGGTTAAAAAATATGTTTGTATTATGAAAATGACCGTTCGACATCTACGAATGTAATACAGGCATAAGTAAAACAATCTGTGAACTCACTTAACGAAGTTGTAGATGCACCATCACAAATTTGTCTTAATTTGCTAAAATCAGGATCTTTCTGTAATACACTCTCGAATTTTTTCACTAACGCGATTATTTTTTGCGTCATTTATAGCCTGTAGCTGTATATTTACGTCGTCCACTATTTGCAGCGATTCCACTAACGACAACGAACTATTTTGCAATTTTTCTATTTCGTCGTGTAGTCCTCTATAATTGTTATTAATAGTTTTTAAATCTGTTTCAAGGGAAACGTCTTGAAAGCTTATCTGGCTTTCCCTAATAGCTGCAGCCTCGTTATGGTTGAACTGTAGTATCACAGCTTTTATTTGTTGAAAATATTCAGCATAATAAAAAACCGCTTTCAACCACGTTCCCCAACGTGTAAGAATCGGCTTTGGTGGTTCAGAGATACCAAGACACTGTCTGTGAAATGCTCGAAGCCGTTTAGGAGATTTGAGAAATACTTTTTTTGTATTTGCTATTACTGCATCTACCTCTGGAAAACATTTTCGAATCGTTTCTGCCATAAGATGTAACGCATGCACTTTACACGTAACATGTAAAAACCTACAATTGTATCTTTGAAGAGAACGGCCTACCACGCGCATTGTCGCGGCACCATCAGTCACAAACATCAATACTTGACTTGTTGAAAGTTCAAATTTTTCGAATGTCTCCAACACCACACGCGTAATTATTTCGCCAGTACACGCAGTAAGTCTTTTACTAGCTAGTAAAAGTGGAAATGTTGGTTTAAGAGGGTCCAGTACACGTACTATAATATTTAAAATAGAATTTTTTTTACATTCTGCCATCTCCTCAATACATAACCAGAGCCGTGTATTTTTTAATCCACATTTAATCCTATTTACAATGTCTTCACGAACAGCTGGAATATCTACGTAACGATATACGACTTGGTCAGTTCACCTGGGGATTGTATTTATTCCAAAACTTCCGAAATGGTTGTTTATCCAGTATGTGTAGCGGAATATTACAGGCTATTAACATTAACAATAAATCAAACATAAACTGAACTGTCAAAGGCATGCCATTTTTTTTATTTTGATGTTGCACGGTATTGAAATGACGACGACAATCTGTTTTGTGCCAGCACATTAAGTTTTGATTGCAAACTTTACAAATTATTTTGCATCCGTCATAGAATAAATCCGGAAATTCACCGATAAATTTATTCACTGTGTCCGTGTACGGTCGTTTTTTGCCCTTTGGCGCGTTTGACATTATGTATAATTTATAGGTACAACCTCACGCATTAACCTTTCAAATAAGACTGCAGCGTATATCACTTCTAAATCGGCACGTGTGACGCCAGCGCAAGACCATGGCTGTACTCCAGCCACCTCGGCCAGCTCTATTAATCATGTAGATAATTGATAATTATTTGTTATTTATCAACATATCAAAATCAATAAACATCAAAAACAAGAGATCATTTTAGATTTAGATTTATAAAAAATACTTTGCAACAAAAATTTGTAAAATTAAAGAATATAAATATAATAAATATTTAATGCAGCATTTGTTCATAATCCCTGATTTTGTATGTACATTTTACAAAAATTCGTCCATAATGAAAAAAACAAGAGAGATAGGTATAGGGAATGGTAATATCAATCGATGCAGAATTCAATACTCTATTAGATTCTGTGAAAATGTGCCATTAAAGAATTGAGTTTTTGACGTTTGAACTAAAACAATGTTCGACCGTAAAAATAAAATACCCTGTATAATATTGTGAAAACATAAGACCCCCTTTAGTTAGATCATAGGGTACTTGTATGGGCTTAAAAAGAAAATTTCTTAATCGGCTACATGATCAAAAATAACTATTCTTTTTCCGAAGGCTAAGAAATGTTGTAGGCGACGCTTATGATTGGAAAGGAATTTAAATACGTTTCTTTAATAAATTCGCACTGTGCAAACTCACTCCGGGTTTTTACGTTATTTCAGGCCTTTAAGAAGCATAGACTTCCAACATGCTTTTTCACTTCTAGTTCTTTAAATTTGTGGTTCCATGAGTATTTTAATACTGGTAGCGCCATCTCGTGGCACACTACGGAACCAGTAGTCTGCATTGGCGTAACCATATATTTTCACTACCTGTAACTGCTAATATATCTTTGTGCCATAAGATTTGCCGCTAGTACTAGTAAAAATTCGTAATAGAAAATGTTCAGTTGTGTCAATTTCGTCATTAAACTTGCCTTATAATTAATCTAAGACGTTACAATATTTTGCTTGTGTAAGAAAAAAATAATTGCGACTAATGGACTAACAATATTTTTTGTTGTTTCAGAATATTCGTCAACAGAAGTCTTCACTTGGAAAACATCAGATTTTATGGATTTGACATGGATTACACATTAGCAGGCTAGTAACTATTCATTCATATTTATGGTATTTTAGAGTCGTCATGAAATATTTTAATGGTAGTAATACCTTTTAAAGAAATATTCTAAAGAGTTTTAATAAACTACTTATTGAAAACGACAAAAGATACATAATCGGCAATATCTTTAAAACTACTTTAAAATATTTTAGGGTGTAAAACATCTGCTTGTGTTAACAAAAATATACCAAGTAATAATACAGGGTGGTCCAGTTTCCTAGGGACAAACTTCAGGAATGTGTAGAGTATGTAATAATAATAGGAGTTTCTTCTATGAACATAATTCGAAAAATGCACCATAACTTGGATACAGGGTGCTGAAGTTTCATTAAAGAAAAGTTTATAATTTAGTATCTAAGAGAAGACAAAAGCTATTGTTTTCAAATTTGGCACACCGCCTTTCTATGTAAAGCTGCATCTACATTTCTAGTCAAAAATAGTAACAAAAAGACATTGGTGTAGATATGGGGGTTATAGAAATAAGTAGTACGCCACTAAATTGCTCATGGCATTCTGAACAAAATTTTTTTTGTAAAATTTTGATAGAACAAGCCGTTTCCGATTTATTTGTAGTTAGTCTTTTGTACAAATGCTTAAAACCATCGTTTTAAAAGAAAATACTCATTTCCACACCACCATAAAAGAGATAGAGTATACGATGCGTTTTTTAAAGGCCTAATCCACATCAAGAAAAAATTGAAATAAAAATTTTCAAAGAAACTGCTGAAACTGTAATTCACCTTTTTCAATGCATTTCTGACACCGCCGAATCAATGAATTAACCGCGGCAGATAGTTGATTTGGATTCTGTCGCTCGTTATTACAAATTTGCTCAATCTTTAAAACTAATTCCTCTCTTATTAACATGGAGTAGCATAAACCCGAACCAGTGGCCAGGCCACTGGTCCAACGCCATTAATCATTTCATGATGCATGTAATTTGCTACTAAACGACCAATCAAACGCTGTGGATAATTTGCATTTAACCATTCTCTTCCAACTCTTGCAAAATGCGCTGGAGCACCGTCCAGTTATATCCAACTATCGTATCGCATAGTTCACTACTGCTGCTCTAGTGAATGTCGATTCATCTGTCCATAGAATTTTACACAAATAAAATTAGGATTTCCTTCTGCTGATTTTAAAACCACTGTCAAAAATTTGAGCGCTTTTTAGCATCTCAGGGGCATATATGTTGCACGGGCTGTAGATGATAAGCATGTCTATGGCCATCTCGTAACGTTCGGAATATTTGCGATATCAATATTTGCAGATGCTGAGCTGCTCTGCGAGAGCTCGGCTTCGGATTATTATTAAATGCTTGAGGAATGCGATTTCGATTAGTTCTACGATTTCTGTTCGGTTCATTATTTACGTGCAAGCCAAAGTTGCGAAAACCGACATGTGTTCTAATAAAAACGCGAGAATCCGGAAGCCTCCTATTTGGAAAACGTTTGTGTTACTCACGAACTGCTGCCTTAGCATTTCTGTCACATAATTCATAGCAGTAATGAATGATTAATGATATCGGCATATTTTTCGTTACTAAATAGTATGACTTACACAGTTAAGGATAAAGTAATAACACAAATAATTGCAATAATCTCAAAAGATATAGTTACAACAGTATTTGTTTCACAATTATACTTTATTTGACAGATATTGTTATATTTGTTTAGTAAATAGTAAAATTAATTTTTATTAAAAAACCGCTCCGCAGCAAAAGCGCTATGCCACTTACAAACATTAAAATGGCCAAAACTCTAAAGAGATTCAAGCAATAATTACAAATAATTATCAGAGGCCAAAGCCATCATAAAATAGTACAGACAAATTTCTGCATTTCCATCATATGAATTTTAAAAGATGCTAGTCGCACACACCTAAAAATTAATTTTTACAAAGCCAATTAAATAAATAACAATTATTATCAAAGTAAAATAGTTTAAGACAAAATAATAATAATAATTTCAGGCAACAATCATTGTTTCCACAGCGTCTCATTAACCGCTAGATTTATTTATACGAGACTTAAACTTGTAAAATTGGAGTTTGGTACACCGCGTAGCGGACCAGTCAGACAGACAAACCGTATCGGGAGCTTTTTGGCAAATCGGAGCTTTCGAGCGTGGTAGATTTTATTTTTAATGTGCACTCTCAAAAATATGACATCATGTTAACATCGCAATAGATGACGACTCAACCCCTATAAATACAAAATTTCAGACAAGTTAAGACAATTACACCACTCGACACTGAAGAACCAGCATCATGGTACCAATTTCATTTTTAAAGTATAATTTTTTCACTTTTCGCATTCATACAGTTAGTTAGATGTCATTCCGCGATCGACAAATAATTAACTTAAAATCGGGTGTGAACCCCATTATTGAACACCAACTGATCTAGAGCCCTTAGAGCAGTCCCTCGTTAACCGTTTCACAAGTAACAGATCTCACACGGGCCTCAAAAGTAAAATAGGCACTAAGAAATTTCTCCACGCACCAGGCTGAGTTACTTTTTGGTATCCAAGACACGAAGACAGCGTCCACCATCTATAAAGCGATTTTAAAACATTCACCGCAGAAAACCAGAAGCACTTCTTCGACAGCTTTTATCATCCGTGGATTTTAGCTTGAGAAGTCTTCCGTCATCAGATTTTACTGTACATTGTTTTTTTATTTATTAAACTTTAAAAATAACAAGTACGTAGGTTGTCTAAAAATAAAAAATTAAACATTTATGCAAAAGAACATCATCGTCTGAGATCTCCGAGGACAAGGTAAGAAAAGTGAATTGCATACTTAGAAACAGAATCATTTTTCAAAATTTTTTTTTTTCGTGAGGCTAGTTTTGTTGAGATAAATTCTCGAACCTCTGTTTTATATTATAAAATTTAACTTGTTTTAAAATTCCCTCACTCACGTGACTTAATATTCATTTATTCAACAAAATTTGGTTAGTTCTAAGTTTGCCGGATGTTTACTAGGCTGCCATAAAAGTTTCAGAATTTATTGAAAGTTTTTGTTTTAACCGACAGCCAAAATTTTTACAGAAAATAAATTTCATCAAAATCATTTTGTTAGTTCACCGAGACATAGAAGATTTAATTTTTAATTTTTTTTTTAACTTTCGACTCGTTTGAAAATAAATTTTCAAATTTATTTTCAGTTTAATAAAATAACTATAAGTATAAAAAGATACACTACTCAAAACAATTTTTTTTTTCGAATCCGAATTAGAAAATTTTGAATAATTTTTTTTTGTTTTACAAATTGTTCATTATTAAGAAAAGTTTTGAGGTCTTGCGCGACCTTTTAGGCAGGCAAGTAGTATCCGAGTTGTAGGTCAACTTGCTGTCCAGTCTGTTGAATTTCAACAATTTTTCAAGAAATTTTTTTGAAAGTGTTTTGTGATTGTGAATTTTACGTTCATCTAAAGGACTCCCTGTCCAATTTTATTTTTGGTCTTGACGACCAAATAAATTTTGCACCACCGGATCTTGCTGGTAAAATTCAATTTTGAAAGGAAGCCTTTGTTCAAATTATTTTTTGGCCTTCAGCGATTTTGAAAAATAAATTTCATAGTTCTAAAAGCATTTGCAGGGAAGTGAAAAAGACATTTTTGCACAGACCCCTGTTCAATTTTATTTTTACATAAAACTTGACCGAAAAAATATGTTCAGTATTCCTTAGTCATTTTCAGGCTAAAAAAAGCCAAATTGCCAGAGACCCCTGTGTAAATTTTTTTAGGCCCTAGTAAATAAATAAAAAGCATAAGCCGATTGATTAAATCATTCGGCTACAAAGTCTGAGGTAGAAACAAATCCCTCAAGCCAGGACCGCCGAAGAGGAGTTGCTGAAGTCTTGCTCAGCTCTGTTAGCATAGCCAAAGGCACACAGAAAATTCAAGGAGGCCAAGAACAGGCTACCTTTCCTCTATGTAGAAACACAATCAACCTTGAGAAAATTCTGTTCCTACGATCAAATACCAAGGCAACAAAACTAAAATTATTTTCGTGGCAGCAAGTCACGTGGCGCCCAACTTAATAGAAAGAAATAATAACCTAGCTAAGGAGCAATGAAAAAAACAGATCTTCCAAAACACGTCCTATTTGTGACACTTTCCTAATGCTCTGGTTTAAGACGATGATCTTTAAACGTCTGTACAAAAGGTTTTAACTACAAATAAATCGGAAACGGCTTGTTTTATCAAAATTTTACAAAAACAGCTTTTTCTTCAGGATGCCGTGGACAATTTAGCAGTAGACAATTTTTTCAAAAATATCCAGTGACGTGCTACTTATTTCTATAAAAGTGGTATGTAACCCCGTATCTACGCCAATGGCTGTCTGTTACTATTTTTGACTTAAAATGTAAATGAAGCTTTACATAGAAAGGCGGTGTACCAAATTTGAAAACGATAGTTCTTGTCTTCTCCTATATATTAAATTATAAACTTTTTTTTAATGTAACCAACACCCTGAATTCAAGCTATGGTGCATTTTTTGAATTATGTTCATAGAAGAAACTCCTATTATTTTTATATACTATGCACATTCCTGAAGTTTGTGCCTCGGAAACTGGGCCACTGTGTATATTTCAATTTTCATCAAAACCGTCAGGTGATTCCTATTATATTAATAATACTACATTAGTAGTATATTTTTTCCTAAACTAGAGAGCAGTTTTCTTAAAGACACCCTCAAAAAATGAGGACCGGCTCTAAGGTCTAAAGCTAAACAATAATATGTATAATCACAAATTTAAAGTATTAATTCTGTGATATAATACGAAGAATACCAGATTTATGATGATCTCTTAACGCTTTAGTTTTCTAAATGTTTTTATAGTTTTTTTTTTCATTTTTAGAATACAAGTCACCACAATATGAAAAGTTAGGTTTTGATTTAGTTAAACAACATATGGTGTCAATTGGTTATCCTCAAGAAATTTTGGAATTTGAGTATGATCCTACATTTGCAGTTAGGTATGTATTATATATAATATGAACTAACTGTAATTGGATTTATATAATATGGAAATTTTTTAATCCATAATATACCAGAGTAGCCAGAAGACTTTTTTTCGTTTAATCAAATGTCCATAGAGTAAAACAATAAATTAAAAATTAGGTAAAACTTTACTTGCTGGGTATATTGCTTCTCTGTAGTTTTTGTTTTTGGGCCAAGTCTCCCGACACCTATCGCTAAAAAATCAGAGGCAGATTTACGTACAATGGCGCTCTAGGCACATTCGTTTCGGCCGCCCATTAATGAATAATTTTTTTCGGTCATTTATATAAACTTACTTATTGCGTGTTTATTTTTGATACTCCTTGTAACTCTTTAATTATTATTATTACTTTTACAAACTCATTAACAACCATCATAGACAATCATTTAAAAAAAAAACTAAAATTAATCCAAACGCTTCTTTCTTGCTTTCGCTTTTGCAAATTTAGTCATGATAGGTTTTATAAACATTTCGCTCCTCTGCATTTCTATTTCGAGAGACAAACATTGTCATTGCAAAAATGAGTAATTTGAAATCAAAACAGCGGTACCTGTTCTAATTACTAACTACATAACGTCTTGAAAATTACCGAGAAAATCGCTAGTGGTGACGTCTTAGCTGGGACACCCTGTACAGGCGCCTTATTTGGCATGAACATACACCATCAGTAAAATGTTATAATTGTGTGTTAATTCTTTACTTCAAATCGTAATATTGGTTATCATCAACAAAAAAAATGAGATGGTTCTAAGATGCCTAGCGTAAAACATCCTGTAATTTAAGACCCAAATTGAATGTTGAGGTTTTTTATATTTGAAATGGCCTAAATACTTACTAAAGAAATAACATTTAGCCAACACTATTAGGCTATAGCGTGCAAATTCGACGATGAAAGGTTACCGTCTGGCAGTTGGTAATCAAATAGACCATATTATGAGTATGTACCATACTTTTTCTCTTTTGAAATTTTTAGTATGGCGGTTCTATCGGACGGTTTTTGAGCAATTCACCATCAAAGTGGCGAAAAATGGATCAAAATTTGAAATGTTGATAAAAAAATAGTTAAAATTAAAAAACCGTCTGCCCAGCCAGCTTATGATTCACAAGGCCCTAAAAAACTCTAACCTTGGCTGGCAGACATTTTTGCCAAAGGGTCAAAAAAAATTTTCGTGTCTGTACTTTTTTCTTATAAATATTAAAAAACGTCCTTTGGATATGTATGTTATTACAGTAGAAAATACGAAAAATTTGAACTCTTTTAACCCTTTCAGAGGCGGTTGAGGGGGTAAATTTGGCAAAAATGTCTGCCAGCCAAGGTTAGGATTTTTAGTGCCTTGTGCACCCGTAAGCTGGCTGAGCAGACGTTTTTTTTTATTTCAACTATTTTTTATTAACATTTCAAATTTTGATCCATTTTTCGCCACTTTGATGGCAAATTGCTCAAAAACCGACCAGCTGAAATGACTGCCACTATAGTATAGTACTGTACACACCAAAATATTTTGCAGTAGGTTTGGTCCGGTAACTAAATTATTTTTGTTTTCAATTTCCGGTTACCGCGCGCCGAACAGAAGTTTTGTCTGCCAGCGCAATTGGGGTTTGTGGAGTACATGTACTAACTACCTATGCGGACAAATATCGGTAACCATTCGTTTAATAGAAAATGCCCCCCCTCCCCCCACCGTATTCGGCCGCAATACCAAAAATTTCAAAGCAGAAAAAAGTATAGTACTCATATGGTCTCTTTGATTACCGACTGGCAGACGGTAACCTTTCATTCTCGAATTTGCATGCTATTGCTTAGACTATATATAATATGTAACAAGATCTATAAATACTGCACGCACACGCACACACACACACGCACGTACTCACGCGCGCGCGCGCACACGCACACACGCATACACATATATATATATTTAATACATTTATATATTTTTTATTTTAGAGGATTATGGTTTGATTCACTATATGGGAATTTATTAAAAGTAGACGCTTACGGAAACATCTTAGTATGTGTACATGGTTTCGAATTTTTAAAACAGTAAGTAATTAAATTTTGCAAAAAGAATATTTTTTGGCTGATAATCTTATTTTTAGTTCACGTGTATACGAATTGTACCCAAATAAATTTTTAACACTAGAGGACTCAAGAGTATACGTATTAAATACTTTATTTAATCTACCAGAGACATATTTGCTAGCTTGTCTGGTAGATTTCTTTACAAACTCAAAGGATTACACTAAAACTGACACAGGAGTCAAATGTGGAGAATTGCTTATGTCTTACAAATCTATATTTCAAGTGAGTTTTGCATGCTTCTTACTAATTTTTGTAATTATTGCCATCGGCGGCCGAAATCCGTAAAGGAGTAGGTTACCTCTTAACTTTTGACCAGTAGAATTAATGGCGGGAATACGTCATTTGTATGCTTGATTTGAAATAGCGTACATTGGTATGCTTTCGTTTAGAACTTTAAAGTTTATGAATTGTGTTAATTTTTTATATACTTATATTTATTATTTAATTTAACATGTTTTAATAATTAAAAGAACACTATAAATGACTCATAATGAAAATAACTGCGGAATAAAAATACTAATTATTGAATAAACTTGTGTACATTTATTTTCTTGGTGTTACATGTTTTGTGTATGATCAAAATAAAAACCCCTATTTTCATTAAATTTTATATAAAACATATAATGTTTTTGCATGGTTTTTAAAATATGTTTCTGTTATTTGTTAATAATTTACTCCCTACTTGATCTCTGGAAAGGCCAAAGCGATTTTAATGAAATTTTGCATATAGTTTTGAGGAAAGGCGAAAATACAAAATTATGTTTATACAAGGTGGTTTAAGAATGCTGACCAACCAGTTCGAAAATATTATAATTTATAATATTTCTGGCTGTTTTAGTTCATTAATTATGTTTTCCGATAAAACGGAGATTTTCACATGTTATAGCTAATATACACAGGGTGATCCTTAAGTATATGCATCGAGAAAATTCAGGAAATGATTCCCAAGATGAAAAGCTCAAATGATGTTTTGTCAATAAATTTATTTCGGAGATACAGCGAGTTGATTTAAAAAAAGGTTCTCTAAATGTTTATAACAAAAAAGTCTCTAAAAGTACTCATTATGCACAGCAAGTGCATAATGAACATTTCAGAGAGGTATTTTTTTTTCGTTTTCTTTGTTTTTTTTTTAAACTCTTCATTCTTGCTGCTAGCAAGAAGACATTATAATTACCAACGGCGGTTTTTCTATAGGGTCATTTAGTCAATGACCTCCCACATACAAATAAAAAAACACAGCTATTCATTTTCTGAAGTTTAAAAATATATAATATATATATTTTTAATATTCTTAAAAATATATATATATATTATATATTTTTAAACCTCACAAAATGAATAGCTCTATTTTTTTATTTGTATGTGGGAGGTCATTGACCAAATGACCCTATAGAAGAACCGCCGTTGATAATTACGTAGTAATTCTTCATATGCATCTTCCTGGGGATTTCCTTTACTTGTGGATGGAATGTTTTTCACATTTCCTATAGACCATAATGGACTTAAAATTTGTTTAACGATGTCTCTGCGTTCTCTAGTTTTAACACGTTTACCTCTTGAAGTTGGACTGGACATTTTTGTCAAAGTTTCAGGCAACAAATTAAGTCATGGAATAGCTAAAACATAATAAAATTAGCCACAAATTATTTTTCAGTAGGTAAATTTTATATTGCCTACCAGTTTTTTTTTTTTAGTTTTTTTGGCAATACATTCATCAATTTTGATTTCATTCCACTTTCAAAATCATCAGTTGTAATATGTTTATTGCAACGTATTTTATTATGGGGGGTTAAATTTTCTTTTTTAGCGATTATAAAATGAATACAACAAACGTATGATTCACAACACGGCATACACTATGACGTGTTACATACCCCTTCCGTCTCTCCTCACCCAAGTTAAGAGGCAACCTACTCCTTTATGGACCTCGAGCGGCGGCTAGACAATATAAATCCTGCACCTAGCTGCATTACACCTAAACAGATTAAAGAATAATTGAAAATCATTCAGTTAATGGTAACTTTTCTATAAATAATATTGTCACGTGATTGCTATCCATACAAACACCTTTAAATCGTAGATTCGATGATTGAAAGTTCAGGTAACACTAACTCACAACTTCATTACCTAATTAGTAATTAACAACAATAATTGATTATTGCTATTTGCATGTTTGATATTAATTTTTATAATTATTGCTGTGAAATGAATAACTGCAGATCTTTTAATATACAGGATGTCCTGAAATAACGTGAATAGATAGGATAGATTTCTCAGAAAAATACAGGTAGTTTTCAAAAAGTTGATTGAAGATGAAGTTACTTTGTGAAAATCCATTTTGATTTAGAAAATTATAAACACTTTTTATTACTTGTCTAATTTTCAGTTTATTTGTTATTTTACAACTAGTTTCATCCTATTCGGACATTTTCAAGTAAACTAAATTATACACAGATTTTACTTTCATTTAAATATAAACTGAACTAAATAGAAGGATGGGTCACTTTATGGTTGATAATATAATTCAAATTTGTACAGATGTTATGTCTTTAAATATAGGGCTTTTTTCAAGATAGTAAATTATATTATGGTGTGATTTTTATTAGCAGCAAGTTATCTAAATAAGTTTAATGACGGAGAATTATTTAAATCTATTTGGTCGTTTAATATGTTGTAATTTTTATTCCTATTTAATTTATTAATTTCTAGCACTTCTAATTAAGTTTTTTACTTTTCCCACAAATATGTAATATTTTAGGTTGATGGTCATCAGTTATTCTATGACCAGAATCTGTTAGGTGTTTATAAAAGTTGGAATTTTGTTTTTGTGTGTGAATATGTTCTCTATATTTTACCCCGAACGATCTACCTGTTTGACCTACATATGAGGCGTTACATTCTGGGCAATCTAACCGATATACACCACATTTTTTAGATATATCAGTTTTTCGTTTTGCATTGAAAAGATATCTGCCTATATTTTTGTTAGAACTAAATGATGTTTTAATATTAAATTTGGAAAAAGTATTGCTAATTGAATAAGAGAGTTGACCTGAATATGGTAATGAAATGTATGTTTGAACTTTTTTCTCATTAATAGTGGGGTAAAGTTCTTTTAAGAGGGACTTATTTTGTTTTTTGTATATTAGATTGTTGATTATATTTTGAGGGTACCCGTTATTATGTGCTATGTCTTATTGTGTCTAATTCTTCTTCTAAATCTGTCTCAGATAGAGGTAAGCTGAAGGCTCGGTGTGTCATAGATTGATATGCGGCTAATTTGTGGGAGAGAGGGTTATAGGAATTAAAGGGGATAGTGGCGTCTGTAAAAGTTGGTTAAAATAACAAATAAAGTGAAAATTAGACAAGTAATAAAAAGTGTTTATAATTTTTTAAATCAATACGGGTAGTCTTTTATATAGTAAAGCCGAGAACGGCATCGCTGAACCGCTAGACCTCCCCAAAAAAGGACACTAAACAGTGATTTTCTTTTCTCGAAAGTGTCATGCTAGTAAAATGTTATTTGAGCAGAACTTTGGGCTCATAGAAGATTTTATTTGGAACGTATTTTTCTTTTTCTGCTTTTTTAAATAAGTTAAATAAACAACCCCCTAATGAATTTTCAGTCTCAACTTTTAAACATGAAAATTTTTAAAAAATAAAAAATGTTTTGGAAAGCCACATGTATTGTACAACTTTCATCTTTCTTGAAAACAGTAAATCTCACTAGTTTCGATTAAAACATTATTTTCTAACTTCTTGCATGATAGCCTTTTCTGTTAGATTAAAAACGGAGTTTGATACAAGAAAGATAAGTAGGCATGTGTTACTGTTTATTTGACAACTAAATTGTAACCATACGTTTTAGCACATATTCAATTTGTCAAATTAGAGTTGATTGATAGCAAAAAATGGCTAATAATCAATAATCGTCTCATTTAATTTGTGGAGAGTCCAGCTATAATACTTTAGCTGCTCGAAAGTTGTAGATACGTTCAAAGATATCCAAATCGGCGACATTCAAGTATTAATTTTATCTTGTTTAGAAGATTATACCAAAGAGGAACGTTTGAACTGAGAAATAAAGGTAAAGATCGAGGAAGACGTTTCACCGCAGATCGAGAGGTAGAAATTTTCCAATATTTTCGGCAAAATAGAACTGCAAATTTAAGGCGAGGGACACTTTATTTTAATGAAACCAAATCATCGATTTGGAGAATTTTAAAGACAGATCTTCATCCGTCTCATTATCAAAAGGTACAAAAATTACTTCTAGAAGATCATCCAAGACGTGTAAAATTTTGTGTACGTATATACAAGATATGCTAGTAAATACTAATTTGTAGGATATAATTTTATTTATGGATGAAGCAATATTCACTCAAATGGGATTTTGAATCAACATAATATGCACGAATGGGCAAATGAAAACCCACATTGTACTGTACTCGGCATATACCAGCATACATTTTCATTAAACTTGTGGGTTGGATTATTAGGAAATGTTCTGCTTGGTTCTTGCTTCCTACCGAGAGGACTTGGTCAACACGATTATTTGGATTTCTCTTGGAAAACCAATTGCAATCGAACGTCTCTATCTCAAATCTCCTAAATCCCCCAGAAATTGTTCGTTAGAGAAAATTTGCATTAAAGAAAATGGTTTTAAAATGAAGTATATGTCAAGGGCACAAAAACGTATTCGAGATACAGAAGTTAGACTGTATTTGATTTAACAGACCTTCTTCATCTGGAACTAGGACGCAACATGTGGTACATGCACGATGGTGCACCAGCACATTCTGTATGAGAATTATGTCAGTGGCCTCAGCATCACTTTTCAGAGCGCTGGATTGGTCGTGCCGTAAATGCTCCTGTGCACCGGCCACCAAGATCTCCTGATTTGAATCCAATTGACTTATTTGTGGGGCCACATGAAAAGTGTTTTTTTTTCTCCGCCTATTGAAAACTTGCTGAAGAAATGAGAAATTCTTCAAATTTATTGGTTTCTTTTAATTTTGTTTGCAGACAGGATGCTTGTATTGCGTACGACGGCACCCATTTTGAATTATTATTCTTTCAATCATTATAATGTCATATCATACTTGTATCATTCAAAATTTAGTCTACGATGGTCAAAATTAGTGTTAGAACATCTTATTTTTTTATTTGATTTTGTTTTGACGTAACATATCAAAATCGTTTAATGTCGAATTTATAACTGATCAAGTCTTCACATTAATTTAAGTTATGGCATACTTTTATTTGTTAATTTGTACTTTTATACATGAATGGGAATAAAACAGTATTTTCCTGCCTCAAAACAGGGAGCGTTTATTCCCTTGGGATTTAAAGTTGCCATGGAAACCAATGAACAATACAACTTTTAATGTGAAAAAGAACAAAAAATGAGGAATCAAACATGTAAATGTTAAAATGTAATTTATTTGAAATTAATATTAATAACAAAGGGTAATTTTCACAGTTCATATTATTTGGTAATTATAGTAACCTAAAAGTCAAACAGAAATTAATAAAAAATAATGTCAAACAGACAATTAAATACAAGAATACCTAGATAAATTGAGAATAAAATACAAAAGCTACGTGGCCAATTATTATTCTTTGGTTTTACATTCTTTTTGCAATAAAAATTATTATACCGTTCATGCAAAAAATGTTGTATACACCTTGGGCGTACAGTGTGCTTTAGTCCCTATTCATGACGGACTAAAACACTCACTTTATTTCTTGGTGGATAGAAAACTATTTTTTTGTCTTAAAAATTAGGTGTGGTTATGAATTTATAATGACAATAGTGCTATTATTAAGCTCTTAATGACACGCAAATTAGTGTGATAAATGGGCCATATCCCACCATAGTAGATTAAATTGTTTATTATTAAACGCTTTATTTCCCAATATATATAAATAATGGCATATTAGCTATTACTTTTAAGACCGTTCTCCAATTATCGCTGTTAATAAACACATTTTTCCCCAAATTGAATTTTGTACTAATTTAAATTAAGTATTTTTTTCATAGTAACAACATAAAAAATGTTTCTTCTGTGAAGTTGGTCAAAGTGAATTATATTTAATACTATGATATTATGATAAGATAACAGATCTGCTTATCTTTCTTGTAACAACTTCCGTTTTCAATTTAACAGAAAAGGCTATCAAATAAGGAGTTAGAAAATAATTTTTTATTCGAAATTGGTGATATTTACGATAAGTTTGCAAGTGAGATGAAAGCAGTAAAATATATGTGGCTTTTCAAAAGGTAAAAAATGATTTTGAAGTAAAGTAAGTATTGAAACTGTCATGTCTGATTATTTAAGACTTCAAATACGGTACCAGTATTTGTAAGATTATAATATCCTTCATAAATGATACTACACAAAAGTGGCTAAATGCCAACAATTTTGAACTGGTTATTCACCTTTTGTATGTTTCAGGATTTTTGTTGGTTAAATAATCTGACACACACATAAAGTAATTATTTTTAGACCAAAAATATTGCTTGATTATTAGAAATTTTGAAATGTTCTTTTAAATCCTTTATTTAAATAGAAAATAAAAATAACGAAAAAAACAGTGTACAGGGTGGGCAAATTTCGATGTTTGTATAGGGTAACTCAGTAACTGTACGAGATACAAAAAAATGGAAGACACATTCTCGATCTGTTTTTTTTGAGACAATTTCACTGGCAAAAACAACAATTTGCTATCGTCTTTTGTTTTCGAGTTATAAACAAAATTTCGATTTTTCGCTCTTTTGGACACATGTCCAATATCTTGGTTGTTTGTAAAGGTATGAAAAAACAACTTTTATATTCTTCAGGCACTTTTTTCTTTATAATACAGTGGCGTCGAGAAAATTTAAAAATAAGTTGCAATTTCGAGTTCTGGCATAGTTTTATTTTTTTAAATGGGAATCATAGTTGGCTATGGTTTAGTTAAAAAAGGAAATTTTTTTCTCTTTCAAATTATATATCATATATGGGGTCGCTTTTGATGTGTAAGTATTTAATAGCGAAAATAGTCTTTTAGTAGATTACTTTTTGTGTTTTTTACATTTATTCTAAGTAGGCGTATGTTATTTATGACAGTGTTTATCCGTTTGTCAGTACATTGCATATTAATAATTTTGTTTCCATCATAATTACACCCCATTTAATCATAAAGCTGAAGATGTCGTACAAAAATTACGAGAAATGTGATATGCTAGATTGCTTTATTCAAAGTAATAACAATTTTGATATTGCATCCGAAATATATTTCAATCGCCATCCAGAAAGAAGACAACCCAATAAAGCCATTTTCAAGAGGTTAAAAGAAAATCTCATTAATTGTGGATCCTTCAACAAGTCAAGACCAAAAAATTACAACATTGAAGATGCTGAAGAAGTTTCTATAACTGTAATTGGACTGGCGGTTGCAAATCTTTCAATTTCAAGTCGTTAATATGAAGCTGATTCTGGGATTTCAAGACGTCGAGCTTTGGGTATTTTGAAGATACACAAATTCAGGCCTTATACAATAAGGAAACAACATCATCTGCAACCACCTGATCTTCAGCGACGATTGGAGTTTTGCATATGGTATCGTCAAAAATGTCAACTAGAAATGTATTTTGGACAGATGAAGCCTACATTAGCAGTGCAGGATTTTCAACAGACATAACGAGCACTATTAGTCTAATATGAACCCTCACCGTACCGTTGACATGCGATTTCAGGAACGCTTTGGTTCTAGTGTTTGATGTGCTCTATGTGGCAATCATGTTTTAACATATCACATATATCAAGAAAATCTTAATGGCCAATGGTACTACGAAATCTTAAACCAGAAAATTATTGAGGAATTTATGGACAATCTACCCTTGATTGAGGCAAAAAATCGGTTCTTCCAACAAGATGATGCACCACCTCAAAATATTAGGACCGTATCAGTATTATTAAATACCAATTTTGGAAATAACTGGATGGAATGTAACAGACCAGTGAGGTAGCCACCACGATCACCTGACTTAACGCCACTGGATTTTTTTTCTTTTGGGGCCACATTAAAGACAGATTATACAAGAAAACATAAATGAACTCAGACAAAATTTTATAGACTGTATGAGTTCCATTTCAAATCTTCATATTTATAATGCAGTTCAGAGTGTTATGAAGAAGTGTAATGTATGTATCGAACATAATGGACATCAGTTTGAACATTTACTTTAATTTGAATTTTTTGTATTATGAGAGTTAGATACAAATATCTGATTTTTCGGTCTTGAATTATTGAAGGACCCACAATTAATGAGATTTTCTTTTAACCTCCTAAAAATAACTTTATTAGGTTGTCATCTTTCTGGATAGCCATTGAAATATATTTCGGATGCAATATCACAATTGTTATTATTTGATTAAAGCATTCTAGCATATCACATTTCTCGTAATTTATATAAGACATATTTATTTTTACGATTAAATGGGGTGTAATTATGACGGAAACAAAAATATTAATATGCAATTTACTGACAAACGGATAAACACTGTCATAGATGACGCACACCTACTATAATAATAATAATAATAATAATTTACTTTATTCATCTATGAAGTTACACATAGTATAACTTATCAGACTAGTCAGGTAACAAAGAGCATAATAAATAAATATACAAAACAAAACACAATAAATAGTAGACAAATCATATACAGTTTAAAACTTACATTTACGATTGTAAATAGTCATTCACAGAATAAAATGCATTATCCGCTAAATATTTTAAGAGGGCTTTTTTTTTAATGAATTAAAATTATTAATATTTCTGAATAGCCGGGTAAATTTATTAAAGCAATTAATGCCTTGATAGATATGAGAATTTTGTCCTAGACTTAACCTAGAAAAGGGCATGTACAGTTCGTTATTCCTGCGTGTATGATAGTTGTGAACATTGTTGCATTTTATAAACAGACCCTCTTGTTTTTTTATATTTATTATGAGTAAGAATATGTATAGGGATGGTAGGGTTAAAACTGATAAAGCTATAAATGCATCTTTACAGTGAGCCTGTGCGGATAGGCCAAACATACACCGTATGATTTTCTTTTGAGCTGTAAACACTAGAAATATGTGAGGAGTTTCCCCAGAAAATTAACCCATAGGACAACTTAGACTGGACCAAACCAAAGTAGGCTAATTTTAATACATTAAGTGATACTGAGGACTTTAAATATCTTATAATAAAGCACGACTTACTTAATTTCTTCGATAAATTTTCTGTGTGACTCTGCCATGTCATTTTGTGATCTAGAGTTACTCCCAAGAATTTTATTTCATTTGTTTGGACTATTGATTGACCATCGTTTTGATTAAAGCACTTAAATTATGAACGAGATTCTTTGGCAAGAATGACAAAAACAGTTTTACTACCATTTAGAACTAAACCATTGCCTAAGCACCAGTTGGAAAACTCTTTTACTGATAGATTAGCTTTACTAATTGAAATAAGTACAAAAAAACGCAAAAAGTAATCTACTTACTGAAAGATTATTGTCGCTATTAAATACTTACATATCAAAAGCGCCCCCATATATGATATATAATTTGAAAGAGAAAAAAAATTTCCCTTTTTAACTAAACCATAGCCAACTATAATTCCCGTTGAAAAAAATAAAATCTTTTGCTATAACTCGAAATTGACCCTTTTTTTTAATTTTCTCGACGCCACTGTATTATACAGAAAAAAGTGCCTGAAGAATGTAAAAGTTGTTTTTTCATTACTTTACAAACAACCAAGATATCGAAATCGAACTTTTGTTTATAACTCGAAAACAAAAGACGATAGCAAATGTTTGTTTTCGCCAATGAATTTGTCTCAAGAAAAGAGATCGCGAATGTGTCTTCCATTTTTTGTATCTCTTACATTTACCGAGTTACCCTATATAAACATCGAAATTTGACCACCCTGTACAATAAATTAGATATTGAAATTTTGATTTATTATGTTTGATTTCCATATTCCAAAGTTTTTAAAATACCCACTTGTTCATTTTTGGCATTTATCTTTTGATATTTTCCCTTCACAAATGTCAATGACTTAACATTATGGAATAAACTAATGCAAAAGTAACAGGAACAAAGCCACTATTAGATATTTCGGTACTATCATTATATCAAAATAAATTTGTTTCTTACTATTTAATTACAAAATTACATACAGCGTTAAAGGATTATGAAATAGAAGTAAACTGTTATCAGGTTATCACAAAATAAAATCGATTCAGATTGTATTATACAATATCACATTACTCATAATTGGTCATTTTATACTTCTAGTGATTAAGACAAGTTTTTTTTGGAATATTATGGCCACTCAAACATGTTCACATTAGTTGATGTTCCATCGTTTTCTGATTTCTTTTCAGATATCCCAGGAAAAAAATTATAACCTCCGTTTTTTAATTTCCTAACTCGATATAAAAACAGAAAATCAAGGGAGCCACCTAAATTGAGCATCATAATTTTGCATTTATATATTTATTTACGTTTATTTGTGTTATGCATGGTTGGTTGTGGTTGGGGGGGGGGGTAATTACCCCTATATTATTATTTTTATTTAAATATTCCTGTATAAAATGGTCATGATCGTTTTCATTTCTAAACAAACCATGAAGTAACAGGCCAACATTAAGAATAATTTTAATTCATTCTTTTCCTTAGGACGTTAGAAATACAGTTGATTATGTTCATTTACATGGAGATCTGAAAAAAAAGAACAATAGAAAATCTGGAAAAGTATGTGAAAAAAAGATGAACGTCTTCCTATGTTCCTGACGAGATTACGCGAAAGTGGAGCAAAGACTTTTTTACTGACAAATAGTGACTATAATTTTACAGATAAAATTATGAATTATTTATTTGATTTTCCACATGGTGCAAGAGTAAGTACCTTTTTTTTGTTGAGAATTACACGTTAAAAGTTCAAAATAACATGTTGCATAGCAGTCATTATACACATTGTAACTGCTACTTTTGAATATGCAATAATAGACAAGGGCCCACATAAATGGTAATTTTTTTTATGGAAACCAACAGTTTTCACATAAAATATTACATAAAATCTATTTGAGGGGGGCATATGAAGCTGTGGTGTAGACATAATACTCATATATGGAGACGAAAATTGTTGCTGAACGAATCTTCATTTATGTGAAATTTCGAAAATTGTCTAATCCTAGCGTTATTATTGTTATCATTAAATGAACCATCAGCATGTAGTTCAAGATATTGAATTAATTTTTTTTTTCATAATAAAAAAACTTGTTCTATTGTATTCACCCAATTTTATTTCAGCCTGAAGATCCACACAGAAACTGGACGACTTATTTCGACATTGTAGTGGTAGACGCCCAAAAACCACTTTTCTTTGGTGAAGGCACAATTTTGCGTCAAGTTGACACTAGTACAGGTGGTCTTCGGGTAGGTGTCCACACAGGACCTCTTCAAAAAGAGCACATCTACTCAGGAGGCTCATGTGATGTATTTACTAAATTTATTGGTGCCAAAGGTAAAGATGTGCTCTACGTTGGAGATCACATTTTTGGTGATATATTAAAAAGCAAGAAAATCAGGGGTTGGCGTACGTTCCTTATTGTTCCAGAATTAGTTCGGGAACTACACGTGTGGACTGATAAATGTCAATTATTTAACGAATTACAGGGACTAGACGTCAAACTTGGAGAAATGTATAAGTAAGTATAATTATGATATAGGGCAGGCTACTGGCATACGTTCATGAAGTTGTAACTGCTAGTAACAAAGTAAAATTTACTTTTTTTTTGCACAATCGTGTAATGATGCACTTTTTTGAATAGACTAAACCAATTTTATCTTTTGATACTTGCCACTGCTTTTTGCATATCTTCAATTAGCAACGAATTGTATGATAGCGATTTATAAAAGAGAATCATAGGTTAGAAATGGTACTGACTATTTTTGTAATATTTTAATTATGGATGTAAGTACTACACCAAGTAAGGAATGGTGCAAAGTTTGTCAAACAATTCTTTTGACTATATTGTGGGATATAATGATATAAATGACTGAGTAACCTGCGCTCGGTTTCAAGAGGTCTTCACCCACAAGTCTGGTTGGACAATTTTAGACTGTGACACCACGAAAAAAATATTCCCATTAGCTGATAGTCATAATTATATGGGGAAAACTTATGACGTAAATAACAGGGTCGCACTGGGGAGGGAAATACAGGCTTTCCGTCATAAAATTTTCCAGTTATAATAAAACAGTATCTTACCTTGTATGTTTTTGAAGAGGATTGGAGGCTGCAGAGTGATGAAACATAAAATAATACCATGCTGTTTGTAGAGGGCCAGAAGTGTGGTGCGTATAACAGTAACGCTAACAGTCTTACATTTTTCTTCAAAGCAGCTGAACTTGTAAGAAGTGTACTAACACCTACACTGTTAAATTGTCATCTGATATCCACTCGTGAATCCTTTGAAAAGCTGCGCGGATGGGGGCGCGAGGAGGCAGACAGTACATGAAACACTGTAATTTTATTATTCACTAATTCACTAGGTTCTGCTTTATAGCCTGGTGTATAGTAATATATTTATAAAATTTGCTCCATACGGACTGGAGTTAAACAGTGTCTTTTCTCGAAAAATATCGATTTGTACAGATAAAATGATCGTTCAGTCTCTACAGATGTAATGGGGGTATAACGAAACAGTGAATATTTATAGAGGACTCGTGAATTCCGAGGACAGCAAAATCAACTTCTTGTTTCTGTAAAAGTTTGTCTATGCAAAAAGGAGTACGAAAATCTGGAGTTGCCTGTAACATGTTCCATTTTTGTTTCACTCGTTTAGTAGGTTCCCTAGTTGCAATGAAATGTATTGTCACAAATTGTAAAAGATTACGTTCCAGCTGCTGTACGGCCATGGAAGTTCATGAAAACAAGTTGTGGATTTCTCGAAAAGGTAGTAAAATTTTATTTGGGTAAAATGATCATGATTATAATTCTAATAAAAAATTAGTGACCATAACTCAAAAATAAACTCAATTCAACAGAGGCTTCAATTTTTGTTTAAATAAATTAAAATTCAAATCAAGTAGGTGAATGCGGAAAATCAAATCACTTCCACTTGACGAATGGCAGTAAACAACTTCCCGAGTCCCAACCCGAGCAATTCCGAGTTTCGAAATCGCAAAGTCAAATCTTCAGAATCCTGGAAATTAAAATATTTTAGTATTTCTAACATCGCTCCCGTGAACTCCCTCCTTTCCCCACTTGTAAATGCTTAGTTTCTCTAGTCGCTTGTGGAGTACCTAAATAGTAAAATAGCGTAAAATTTATGAATGGACACATTATCCATCTATCAATGGCCCTCCAGTACTAACAGGCGGAAAACCAGGGTTTAGCAAAGCTATCAACCATTTCGAGTCGCATTGTTTTACACACATTATATCCTCGCCCTCTGGGGATTGTGGTCGTGAACAACTAAAATTTGTCAACACGAAATTCCATAAGGTTGGCTAACTATGCTTTATAAACATTGATATCGTAAATAAAAACACTAACCAAAAAATCTCGTCTATATCGTAAATAAAAACCGTCTCGCTTGCACCCTATACAGGTTGGTGTATTTATATCAGGTACGAGACTATGCGATAGAGTGCGATGGTTGGTGTACTTATATCGGGTAGGTACCTATGCGTTAGAGGCGTACTGTGACCCTATAAATGACTTTCTTAACACTGCCCGTCTACCGGCCTAACGTACACCAACCTATATGTACAACATCACCGTTAAATAATTTGTCAAACTGAATTCGTCGGCACGGGAGAGTCACAGCTCTTCGCGAATTCGACTAATGAAGAAACACTTGCCCATCTACTGTTTATAAAGACGCGTCTATGCCCACCTTAATGTACCCAATATTACTTATAAGGCGCCCAGAGGTATCGTTAATTGTGTGTTTTACTCTTTCTTATTATTAAAATTCATGTATTTCTAATACGTACATTCTTTTTATGTACAAAAGTATATGACATGTTTATAGATGCAAAAATTATTCATCTTTAACTTTACATTTCGCGGCCGACGACCCTACATTGGTGCCGATTTGACGTGAAAAAGCTTAATGTGTAAAGTAGGAAATTACAGTTTCTTTTTATTGCTATTATATCGCGCGTAATGCGGAATATTATAGGAGGGTTAACTCTTCTCTGGCATGTCATAAAATTTTCCCTGTCATTCTAGTCATAATAATACCTACTGCTGTTAGTAATATACACTATCAGATTTAACGTTATACAACTTTTTTGCCTCAAAATATAAAATTAGACTGAAGGACTTTCTTGATCTATTTAATATAGTCATAATAAAAGTAAATTAGTAAAGTAGGAGAAATCGCTTTGGTGACGAGACGTGTGGAGTAAGACCTACGAATAAAGTAATTCTCTTTATTCGTAGGGTAAGACGCTACAGAAGCGACAGTGGCGGCTGGTGGATTTAGGTTCTACAATATCTCAGTATTGGAGCATGGAACCCAAGCAATATTTTAAGGCACGTTTTGTAGAAAGAAAATTGAAAAACAATTTGAGAAAAAAAGTTACAAAAATGCCCCGCCTCCCCAGATTCCTTCTACCATTAGTAAAATCTTTACAAACTATTTTTTTTTTCATAATCAGAAGGAAAATTTGTCACCCCGTTTTTTTTTTTGGTTTTCGAAAATTTTGATTTTTTGTAAAGTTATGACACTTTGAAATTTAAGTTCTTCATTGTGTAAATTTCAAAATATCATAACTTTACAAAAAAATCAAAATTTTTCAAAACCAAAAAAAACGGGGTGATAACTTTTCCTTCTGATTACGAAAAAAAAATAGTTTACAAAGATATTTACTAATGGTCTAGAAGGAATCTGGCGACGCTGCGCATTTTTGTAACATTTTTTCTCAATTTTTTTTCTGCAAAACTCCTTTAATCAGTATTAATAGTCGTGTCTTCAAATATTGCTTGGATTCCATGCTCCAATACTGAGATCTGGTACAACCTTCTTCCTCTGAATCCTCGCCCTTCTCACCCTCTTCTTCATTTTCAGATGAACTACTAGCCTCGTTCAAATTTATGATAAATTTATTTCAATCATTTATATGACATTCAGGAATTATTTTTAAATAATCATCCCCTATTATTGTAATTACTTTCCTAATTCTTTTTTCCCAATTTTCCTTGTTAATTTTCGACACCTGAGTTTGAATTAACTCTACAACTGTTTTATCGAATTTCAGAAAAGCATTTCCTTTTCTGATATTTGTCTTTAATTTACATCAAATTAATTCAATCGGGTTGAAAATACAGAAATATGACAGTAATCTCAACACTTTGTGACCATATCTCTCCCCTACAGTGTCTATAATATATTCTCATAATTTTTCGTTTGCAGGACTTCCAAGAGTTGTACTTTATTATAATTTTCCTCATAATAGAGATCATGTTCCATTAAAAAAATTTATAACTCTCTTAAATTATTTTTAAAAACACACCAGGAAATAAACAGATATAAAATAATTATTACTTATAATATTACCCTTTCTCCTATAACGCACTGCTAATCAAATCGGTAACACAACTAGGTGCAGACCTGAAGTATCACAGAATGTATGTGAAACTCTGCCTTGGTCGCATGCCAACAATTACAATAATCATCTTTCTCGCAAGCGGTGTAAGACAGAAGATGTCATGTGTTAAGACATTTCCCGTCCTCATGTCGCGTCTTACCCCTCACGTCACTAAAGTGATTTCTCCTACTATAATTTCTTCTTTTTAATTTATATGATTGATAGTGGAAGAGTTAATAGCTAGTTAGTTAATACATATATTTTTTTTTATTAGGAATTTAGATAGTAGTACAAAAGAAAAACCTGATATATCAAAGTTAAGAGCAGCAATAAGGGATGTTACACATAAAATGGACATGTCTTATGGTATGATGGGTAGTTTATTCAGATCTGGATCTAGACAAACATTTTTCTCTTCTCAGGTAAATTATTTCATTCAAAAATGTAATAGTATAGTACTCTTAATTCAATAAAATTAAATTACAAAAAAAAATCTGTGAGAAAATAAAGATATAAAATAGAATACATAAATATAATAATTTTAGATTTAATATCCGAACCAATTTATACCTACAAAGTTGTATATAGGTATGTAATCTCTTTTAAGTGGTAGTAATAGTAACATCATTACAACTGCTGCAGAACTGTCAACACAGGAAAAAATAATAAAAAATGTTATCAATTTTGTATATTAGTATGTTATTGTGAACCCTACCACGTTTTTGCCAAAAGTAATGTTGCAAGAGAATTTAATTAACTATTTTATATTGTGTATCTGTCTAGCCTTCATGCTTATTTGCGACATGATTATTAGTTTTAGGTTTGATTATTGTGTGTGCATACTTGTATGAGACGTGAACAATGTTGAAATCGACCATCACTTAATTATTAGTGTAGTGTCTTACAAATGTTAGTTTAATACAAAAATTGATAAGAAAAATGTTTGGATATTTGGTTGTTTCGCATTTTTTGCGGGTGGTACTATTTAAATTTATATTGAATGTGTCAAAAAATTGCACAGATAATTTATTTGTAAATTGAATTTACCATTTTTAACATTTAGTTGTTATTTAATTGAGCTTTTTAATTAAATTTCTGATGGCATAGTATAAAACAAAATTGTGCACTATAAGTGTTTCTTTAAATATGAAACAAATACAAATTTTAATTTGTAATCACACCACAACCATATGGTAAAATTGGCATACCGAGGAGAATATCATAATACTGGTTACTTTAGTAATATTCTATCTACTATTGTATATTATTATTATTATTTTTTTGTTTAAACCAACCCGATTATAATATATAGTTAAGCTTATGAAGATCGTTATTATTATACAGTTTTTAGATTTTATTGTCTTAATACCCTTTTTTCATTTAAATTCGCTCAAGGCACATTTTGCCATCGCTTCACATGTGGCACGTTTTACCAAGAATACCACGAACCACCACCACCACCAACAACATAAAAATTCTTGAGAATATCTCATGCACAGTCCCTGATTGTCATACAGAATCCATCCTATCAGCAGTATTCAGAATTTTACATAAAACCTTGGGAACATTTTTTTTATGTATTCCCTTTTATTGTCTGGTAATGAAAACTGACAAGTTATATTTTTTAGGTCGTGAGGTATGCAGACTTATATGCAGCTACACATCTGAACCTGCTGTATTATCCATTTTCATATATGTTTAGAGCACCTGCAATGTTATTACCACATGAATCAACTGTAGCCCACGAACAACATTTTGTTGCTGAAATAGTGCCAGAACCAAATGACATAATGACCGAAGAAGAGAAAAAACAGAGAAAAGTAAGTTTCTTTACTGTATTTCGTAGGTGCTGGTTAGGGCCGAGTAGTGTTGCGAGATAGTGAAATTTCAAATGAATTTTTAATGTTTAAAAGTTTCAAATCCTGTCACTAACAATTCCGTAATTTATGAAATATATGAAATTTGTGACATTTTTGGAAAGTATTAAATCTTTCCTTGGAAATATTTCATATATTTCAGAAAATTTTATATGTACAAGTTAAAATATTTCCTAATGTTGACAGTTACCAATTTTCTAACTTAAAACTTAAAATAAGGAACATCACAGATCATTTTTTGGTTGAAAGATAAAGATGTGTAGTTTTCGCCTGGCTGCTTCGTATAATTTGTAATCTGAAAATGAAGACAAAATCTGATATTTGAAAATATTACAAAAGTGCACACAACAGACAAACATATTATTTGCAAGTACCATTTACAGAGGTTTTCTGCACTGGCTTGGCGGAGTAGTTGGCTAGAGCACGCGATGGCAAGTGTTATTAGATAATCTCGCCATCATCCTGCAGATTCAAATTTCACCACAGGCACTGGCATTGTCACACAGTGGGCTACATTTAAAAAAACGTGATCGAAATTCATATATACTTCTTAGTTGATAATTTTTTATTAGTGAAGTTGTGTTACTACAGGATTTTAAGGCCGCTGAATTTAATTTTGAGGTGGTTTTACTGCCCCGAATTATAAAGTACCCTTAGGAAGCGGGTGAAATTTAAAAAAAAATTAAAGAAAACATATTACCTATTTATTTTTGAAGTATGGATGTTAAAAAACTGTTTATTGTAAAATTGTTAAAATTACCCCATCTTAGGGGGGTAACTTTTGTACAAAAATAGAAAACATTAAAATGCAACACGATATTTGTTTGTAATATTTATAAGGTTTCTGAATTATATTTTAAGATTGTTTCTATTGTAAGTATCGAATATGACCGTATCCATAGTAATAATTTGTATTAAGGCCTTACCAAATGAATCAAGCAGCGCATTCACAAATATTACAGCAACACCCAGTTGGACGGACAACTGTGCAGTTCTCCATCCAAACTGCATGTTGAGCGCTTTAAAAATAATTTTCTAAATAATCCAAACCGCCATTTTTTTTACTTCTGCTGTGTCACCCCTATGCTTCATAATTTTGCAGACATTTCTATACAATGAAAACAACACAAAACGTTCAGACAACTTTTATCACACAAACAATCCGCAGAAACACTACATAGCACTGCATAAATAGTTCACTGTGCTGCTGGTTACAAAGTAGCCAGTGGTGGCTGATCGGGGAGGCTAAGCCTCCTCTACAATTTTGGGAGAAGCAGAATATCTCCAAACTAATATTTTTCACAAGTAGAAATTTCTACTTAGGTATATCTCAATTCTCAATGTTGTTTATAATTTTCAGTGTAAAAAAAAAATGTTGCATTTCCTTTCCACAAACATGTAACATTGTAGCCTGGATAGTCCACTCCACGTATGCATATTTCTCGGTCTCTCATTGCCCTTTCATGTTGGATGACCTGGGGCTAGCGGCGAGCCAACTCCCATTTCAATACATTGTTTGTGACTTTAAATTATGGCGCGTATCAGCGAACATTCTGGATCTGTAAAGTTAGGGCAGCTAGCCTCTAGCATCCCATCTCTTTCTAGCGCATGTACACTTCAGTTGAGCGTTGATCCCCTCTCTCACAATAGTTTATAGAACAGGGACAGTGACAATTTGTGGTTTCGTAGGAGAACATAAACATACATAAGATATTTAACAGGTGGTTGAAAAATGAGTGCTCTAGATGAAAATATTCCCAACGACATGTCTTGTTATCCAAACGTAGTGAATTATTTGTTGTTAAATAGATTTAGTTCTCTTAGTTATGGTCGAAAGATAAGAATTAAAAAATGGTCAAACCTACATACACCGTCAATGCCGTCATTAGTTTTCACAAGTGATAAACAAAATGGAGGGTTCAGCGATAGCAATTGTCAAAAATCGAGTGGTTAACGGCATCAGCAGTTAGAAACAAATTATATTGTTGGAAATGTTTGTTATTTACTAATGATCAGTCCTCGGCAGGGCCGGGTTTAATAATTTGCAAAATTTGTCACGAGGTTTAGAAAGGCATGAAAAATCTCAGGAGCATATTTCATCTTGCATTAAATTCAAAATGTTGGGTAAACAAAATATTGTAAATTTCTTGGATTCTGCGCATAAAAGAAAAATAGAAAATTTTAATGAAAAAGTCCGTGAAAATAGGGAAATATTAAAGAGATTAATTGATGCCGTTATAAATTTATCTTCTCAAGAAAATTATTTTCGAAGACATGACGAAAAACGCAGTTCGTATAATAAAGGAAATGTCAAGGAGCCAATAGATTTTTTAAAAACATATATTTCAAAATTAGAGAACTTTTTGAATAACGCCACTGTTTTTTCCGGGATGTCTAAATCAATTCAAAATGACCTTAAGAGTGTTAGCTTCATTATTAAATGCAAAATTTATGAAGAACTACATTGTTATGAATTCTCCTCGTGGCAAATTGATGAAACAACGGACATTACTTGTAAATCTCAACTTTTCGTAATTTTTAGATAAGTACTGCACGGTGAAGTTGTTGAAAAGTTTGTTGGTTTTTTTATGTGAGTAGTGGAAGAAACGCGGACAGTTTATTTAAATTATTAATTGACGAATTTGGTAAATTTGATTTGAAAAATGAATTAGTTACACAAACCTATGACGGCACTACGGTTATGCCAGGATATCTTAATGAACTCCAAACGAAAATAAAAGATATTGCTCCTCAAGCTTACTTCACTCACTGTTATGCACACAAATTAAATTTGGTTTTGAGTAAAGCCTATAACGGAATTAAAGAAGTTAGAATATTTTTTTGAAATATTACTGGTTTTTCGTCATTTTTTTCCAAATCTAGTAAAAGATCTGATATATACTAGGCTTCTGAAACTGTTTCGGAAACAAAAAAGTATCACACTAATCAAACCACAGAACATCAAAATTACTAAAACAATGAGTAATGACTGCTAAACCACAATGGTGGTGGCACTACAAGGTCAACAAATATGTGGATAGTGGGGTACGAAGAATTAAGATGAGTGAGAGAGCTATATCGAATACTTTTATATGCATATGTTGTGCCTCTACATTTCTTCACTCAACAGTTTTAAGCAAAAAAATAGGACATTTTGTGTTTTCAACCCTGTTTTTCAGTATTTTTGGTAATTGTTATGCACTTGTGAAATTACAACCGAAAAGAACTTACGTAAACGGAAAATAAGGGGATACCAAAATTTTTTAGTGGAAGCTATTGATTATCACAAAAATAAAGTGAAGAAAATATACAATTAAGGTTTAACTTTAAATATATGCAATGTCTCTATTGATACATTTTTCAGTTTCCGCAATCGTGCATAAACAAAAATTTTGATAATGAAATTTTAGGTGAAACAATTATGCATGTATTTTTTTGTATCTGCAGTTATGAAATGGGAAAGAAAACCAGTTCAAACAATTATAAACTGTTTGGTCTAGTTCCTGATTAAGTAGTTCTAAACATTTTAGAACTGATGCTGATCTCGGTCATTTCTATCCAATATTTTTATTTACAAGAGTTATGTTGTCAAAAATGTTAGGCTAGGAGCATGGATCCTTAGTGCTCTTCTTTCTGCCCATAGCTCTATAATTACCAAACTTCTCTATAAATATTTCTTTATTATTGTGGATTACAAATAAATATCGTTAAAGTTAGTGTGACCATTGGATTGCCACATGACTGGGTAAGAATGACAAATAAATTTAGAGTTTGAATCTTATATTTGATTAATAGTTTGATCGTGCATTTAATTTATAAAAGCAAACAGATTTTGACACTCAAGCGAATTTTTTCTCAAGTATATCATATTTCATGAACAATATGGAGAAATTTGAGTAACAAACGTCAGTTATGCCTGCCTAAAAATGTTTAGAATCATTGGCCAGCCCAGTATGATATACCAAAAAGAATTTTGGAAAAGTTGTTAAAGTGAAAAGATTTGTTAATCAAATCCTCAACTTTGAGTCAAATAAAAATTGTTGTCAAAGGGTTATATTTATTATTCATAAACATTTTTTTGATCATTTTAAACACTAAACTACTTGGTCGCATAGTGCACCCTAGAATGGCAGCTTTATTATTAATTTCAGAACTATGAATTTGAACTTGTAAACGTCAGCATCTTTCCAAAACTGACAGATATAATCAAGTGTTCTGTAAATTTGTAGCAGCTATGTTGTTAATCTGACAAGTGTGAAATGTCAAATTAAAAAAAAATTACATAATTACCGAAATAGCCCTATAGTGCTGCCAGTGTAAGAAAACGTTCAACCATGGTGAGACACAACACAACAAATTAATATTACCAAACTAACTTTATTTTACTGGAATTCAAAATCCAATTTTTTTCTCTTTTTATACCCATTATTCTTGCTTCAATCTCTGGACACACTGAACAAGGAATATAAATAATATTACATTATGTAATAAAAATCAGGTTACATTTTCTGTCAAACAGCAAAGCCATGAAATCTATTTCCATCACCCATTTCTAGTCTGGCACATACTCACCCTAATGGTATAACAGCGTCATTTTATAATTTGCATGCCTGATCTTGTCCTGTGTCCTACCAGAGCTAAAAATCCTGTCTAGTGTTAAAAGTTGAGCATTATGTTTTGTGTGTATAATCTTGAGATGGAGACTTTAATTTCATGTTACATTTTTAGATATTAGAAAGAAGTCAGAGTCAGATACCTCACGTACGTCCCGCAACTCCACAGTCTGTGACACATAACCACGATGAAGATTTCTCTGATGATGATAGTGATGATAAAACTCCAAATAAAAGTAGTGAAAAATCTGATTAGATCTGTACCTTTTTGCAATTATCTCGATTTTCAAATGATTCGTTCGATAGACCATGTTCATAAAATATTAAACTATTCTAAACATTTTTTAAACTGCTAATTTAGATGTGTGATTTTATTATATGAACGCACAATAATTAGAAATATGTAATTATATAGATTTAGCTAGAGATTTTATAATTTTGTAAATTTTACCAAAAATTTGCTCATTTTAGTACGAATTCTATAAGGTAACCTAGTAATAATTGCGACAAAGTGTGATTTATTTAATATTTTAAAAATTTTGTACGTAATTAGCTCATTAATATTAATAAAAATTGTTGTATATCTAATATTATTTATCGTTTTTGTTTTTAGATTATACCATAATAATTATGTAATATACCTATTAAACATTTGTGAATAAATTTAAAGTTGTTGAAAGCATTTCCTAGTTTTAATTTTTTCTGATCAATGTTTCGTCCCTAGTGCCTTCATAATCTGAATAGGCCCCATGCACAAAATATAATTTTGGCATTTTGCTCTTTAGTTAATACAAAAAACAGTGTGTAAATGATCTTTTTTTTAAACTTTTTCTTTTATAAAAGTTTTGCAACATTAAAGTTCGAATTAGTCTATTCTGCGCGCAAACACTGCCGGTCGGACAAGTCGATGCGGTGACGTCACAGATCATGTACTTCTAGTGCAGAAGCAGACGGCATGTATGTATGTAAACAAGTAGTGTCATTTGTGATTTGTGTTGTGAAGTAATTATAATGAAATACTTCAATAAAAAAAAAAAAAAAAAAATTGTGCCACAAACGGAAAACGTAGAACAGTTTAGTTAAAGATGGTTAAACGGGATCCAAAGGAATTTTTGAAAGCAAGTTTCATTTTTGCATGCGTAGATCTTTTTGACGCGAGTAATTAAA
Organism: Rhamnusium bicolor; assembly: GCA_029963845.1. Classification (NCBI taxonomy): domain Eukaryota; kingdom Metazoa; phylum Arthropoda; class Insecta; order Coleoptera; family Cerambycidae; genus Rhamnusium; species Rhamnusium bicolor. Next base: position 681,204 of record JANEYF010000780.1, read on the forward strand.
AAAATTATATTAAAAATAAATATGCAAAAGCAATAAAAAATAATGTGTAAAGTATATGGCATGGTACAACAGGGATCCTGCATTTCAAACGATTTTTCTAATTTTTCTGTTATTTGGGGCACTAACGAAGATATTTTCCATCGTAGAGTTTGTGTGAGCTTACTGGGTGTTACTGAAAGTCATCGGACACAGAGTTGTCAATTATTCCTTTTGCGGTGAGACTCATTTTTAGCAAATGTTATTATTTAAATAGATTTCAATCGCACTCACAATTTTTACTTGAAAACGATAAAGGGATGTCCAAAAAAGATTTTTTTCTAAAACTATATAGTAAAGTAGAGTAGAGTAAAGTAAAGTAAATTTATTGGTGCCATTACCAGTAGTTTACACAAGTTAATACATTAAGCAAATACTTAGTTGTTACTCTGAAGTAAAATTTTCACATTAAAATAAAATCCATAAACAATAAACACCCGAGCTGCAACTTGACCATGCCAATGCCGTGATCGCTCTCATAATGCTGACGTGACCAAATCACAACTCAAAATGTTTATTGGGATTACATACACTAAAATGAAAAACATGAGTTTACAGATTTATATCATTATAATTCAGAATAAAATAGTCAGCAATAGAGTAACAACACTTATCTATCAAAAACATTTTATATCGGTTTTAAATTTAGTGAGTGAAATGTCTTCATGGTAGGAGGCAAAAAATTAAACATTCTTGGGCCATAAAAGTTTATTCCCGATTTTGATTTGGTTAGTCGATAATCGACATATGATACCTGTAGCATAATTATGTATTTCAGTATGAGAAGTGTAATTATGTGTTTTATTTTACGTGTATAAGACAATGCAAAATGTAAATAGAAGGTACTGAGAATTCGCATCTGGATATAACTGTCCCTACAAGAATCTCTATAGTTGAAGCCACGTTACTCTAACAGTTTTTTTTGCAAAGCAATGACCCCGTGCTAAAATTGCGTATGATATTTTTCATTGTATCAGGGCATGACATGCAGTGGCAAGAACAGGCCTAGAAACTTCTGTTGATACATTACGCAGAACATATATTGATATTTTATTACAAACTTTATCTTAGGATTATACCAATTTAACTTTGGTTCTTCTAAATAAATTCCAAGAAATTTCACATATTTAGGATTGTTCATCGAGGATGTGCCATGTAAAGAGAAATAAATTGGTTCCATTTTAGAATTGTTAAGACTAAGTTCATTAGCATGAAACCAACTTGCGATCTTCGATTGTGCATCATCTAGTTCCATTTTTAAGGCATCTACATTTTTATTTTTTTTCGGGGCAGTAGTATCATTGTCAAACATAATGAAATCAGTGCGAGGATCACTAGTTCATATATCGTTAATATATATTAAAAACAGTAGTGGACAAAAACTAAACTAGTGGACTAAAACTAAAAATTGTATAACCATTAACCCTAATAGAGCAAACGAATACTCTATAAATATTCCATATGATCTGATAAAAAAATTACCTCAACAATTTTTTTTCGAAAATATTGATGCAGGAGAGGCTACCTCTTCTTTATGCCTGTTTCTTATATAGAGGTAAGGGATATAATATGTACCCTGAAAAACAAAGACAGTAGAGATATCTATGGTTTCAATGTCAATATCATTAAAGATATTAAAGACATTATTCATTCCATTATCCAAATTAATAAATATTGCCCTCAAAGAAGGGATATTTCCCAATAGTCTTAAAATTGCACTTGAAAACGAATGAAACTTCGTTTGTATGAGAGCTACGATTTGGACTATTGGAGAATCCACAGAATGTGGAGAGTAATAAAATTCTAACGATGAATAAAATCGAAATTTTGGAAAGACTTTGACCTACCTTTTCCTTGTTGTCAGCCTGCGATCGGGATGGTTCAACAATGGGGTAGATGTCACTTTTCCAGAGAATAAGGTATAATTTTTAGAATAGCATCCGAGAGTTATTTTAGCGTGCGTACCACTTATCATGAGAGCTGGTCTCGCAATCACACCCGTCAGTTATTTCTGCGCGCGTCTTCTTGACTGGAGGTCTCACCCTTTCCAAAAATACAACACGCGAAAGAATAGAGATAAAAAATAGAAAATGCAAATAAATATAAGAATTGCTCTAATAAACAGAAATAAAGAAAAATAATACTTAACCAATATATACAGGGTGTGGCCGTAACAGCACTGGTATTACCTACTTTTAAAAAAGGAGACCATGATGATATTTCTAATTTCCGACCAATTTCATTATTACTAATTATTACGAAAATTTTTGAAAAAGTACTTAAAACCAGAATTACTTCTTATTTTGAAAATAACAATCTGTTCGTGACATCACAATACGGTTTTAGATCTAAAAAAAAGTACTACTGATGCGATATTGGATTTTATCGAGAAGACGACTGAATGTTTTGAAAGGGGGGAATACTTAATCACTACGTTTGTGACCTCAGCAAAACTTTCAATTGTATTCAGCATGATCTATTAATTGAAAAACTAAAAAAGTACAATTTTAATCATAATATTATTCAAATCATCAAGTCATACTTGGAAGGATGGTTCCAAAAAGTCAAATGCAATAATGATACATCTCAGAAAATGTATGTGAACATAGGCGTCCCACAAGGACCGGTTTTGGGACCTTTGCTCTTCTTAATTTATATCAATGACTTATCAGGTAATGTACCAACTACAGACTTTATATTTTTTGCAGATGACACTACAATGTCAAATTCTGATACAATAGTGACTGAAGTAATTAAAGAGTGTCGGACTGCGCAATCAGATGCAGAGGAACGGTTTTCAGGAAACGGGATTAGTCTAAATTTAACAAAAACAAACAATGGTTCCGACACTAAAAAGGATAATACAAATTAATAATCCTGATACAATTATGATTCTAGGTGTGACCATTGATCCCAGCCTTAGTTAGAATCAACATGTTGATTCGGTGGCCAATAAATTGTCGAGCAACATCTACTTAATTAGGATATTAACTGATTGTGTCTCTAAACCTACTTTAAAAACAGTCTATTATGCTCTTTGCCATTCTATGTCCTATGCTATGTTGGCATAAGGTTATTCCTCTTCATGGCATCGAATCTTCAGTTTGCAACTCAGAGCTGTAAGATTTTTAGTTGATATAGGATACAGAGATGATTGTAAAATCTCTTTCATCAATAATAAAATACTAACATTTCCGTGTATGTTCATTCTTGAATGTGTTATGTATGTGAAAAAAATATATAGACAGATTTACTGTACACAGTGATATTCATAATTATAAGACCTGGAATAATGATAGACTAACCAAGAGCTAAAAAAAATCCAAAGTTCATTGCCCTTAAATTGTATAATCTGTTGCCTTCTAAGTACAAAGTGATGCCTTCAAATGAGTGTAAAGAAACCATAAAAAGTATCTTATTAGGTCAAGCTTTTTACTCATACGAGTATTTGAATTTTAATTTTGAGAACTTCATGACGTAATATTATTTTTATGTTCTAAATCACACTGTCAATGTTTTATCTTGTAATGTAATGACTATATAGGCATCTAGATATACATATTTGTTTTAATTATGATAGTCTATGTTATTTGTTATGAAATTGGACCTTTTGGATGTGGATATATGTATATATTAGACCTGTGTAAGTATCTTGTACAAAAACACTAATAAAATTCTATTCTATTCTTAAACTAGAGGATCGTCGCTTACTTCATACCGTCATTTTTGTTAACAATGTACTATTTCATGAATCTCCTAAATATTTATTTTACCAAAATAGAAGAAGCAATGCTCATCCACGAAATTTGAGACAGACCAGCACATCTGTCTCAATCACTCAGCACTGTACCGTTGCCTTTCGAAATTCGTTTACCTTTCTAGCGTTATACTGCTACAATAACCTACCAATTGAACTACGCTAAATTAAAAAGTGTACTCAAGTCCCAACTCTTAAGTGATTATTATTTTTAAATCACCGTTTTAATGTTTTAAATTTAGATATTAAGTTAATAGTTAATTAATTTCTCTTTTGATGTAAAAAAATAATAATAAATTACATATTATATTGTTTATTACAGGGGGAGTGGAAGAACGGCTATGCCGAACTCCATCCAATTGTGTACTATTTTCTTTTGTATGCAATAAACATTATTATTATTATATGTGCACATCTTCTTATTTATATTTACCTATCAAAATATATTTCAAACTCAAAATTTTACTACTACCAAAATACTGATTTGTAAAAACTTACGGAATATCAGGCTGTTTTGAATAATTTTTTCTGTTAATGTATTCAATTTTCATTTTTAAGTTTTAATTAAATGGTCAGTAGTTTTGCCACAACAGTTTTTAAGTAAAGTTAATATAGTAATTTGCAATATGTTCCCGACTATGAATTTAGCAATCACTAAGTAATTTATAACAAAATGAGTGACAAAACCTCTCTTATGAATAATCAAAAATTCTTCATCATAGTCTTGCAATAATTTATTAAATATAAATAGATGTTAACATATTGTCCCGAACGAAGACGCGGGTAAACTGCTAGTTATGTATAAGTAGAGACCGGATTTAGGTCGAGGATAGGAAAAAATAATATTTAGGCTTTGCAATATTTGCATAGATGTTTAGTCTAGCTCATCGAGATTTTTTATATTTATCGGGTAAACGTTTCACAATATTATGTAAATTATAACTTACACGCAGTTATTTATGGCGCCCGTGCCCATGATAATCTACTCAATAAATCAACTTTAAATTGATTACTAGCAGGCATTGCATCTTCTATGTCACATAGTATAAATATTATCATTATTATCAATTAAATATATAAATGTCAATTGTATGAATAAATATAACTTATTAAAGTAACAAATCCTGTAAATATTCTTCCATTTCCTCTTCTCTCGACTTTGTTTCTATTGGTTTATGGCTCTCCCATGGTGATTCACTGATTTCTGTACAAACTGTTTTCATTTTGTCAACTTTAGTTATGTCATCCTCATTTACTTCATCTTCATGTAAGGATTTCCTATTATTACTACTGCTACTACTACTACCACTACCATCACATTCATCAAGATTTGTCTTCCTTTTGAGCTTTGTCACAAGTTTCTTCTGCAGTCGTTTGATTTCTCTTTTTTTACTATGGTAATTTAACTTTTTTGAACAATCTGGACATAATCCTTTAAAAATTAAGTCCTTTTAGAAATAAATATCAAAATATTTTTTGGTTCAATTTTACCTATTAACCTCACAAATTCATACAATCAATTATGTTAATATAAAGCAAATTGCTTGCACAAATAAACAAAACGATTTTCACAATTTTTGGACTGCTATTATTAATAATTATTGTAGTATTGTAAAAACCTGCGTTATTTGGATAAGTTTAGATGCCATTACCTTATACAGGGTGGGCGAGATTTTAACAGAGAAACTTAAAGAATTGATAGAACATGCCAAAATAATATGGATTTTTCATATAAAATTACAAATAAAAACGCTTAGTTTTCGAGATCATTTATTTTCAGTTTTTTCCATATATTTCTGGAAATAATTGAGATATTGTTATGAAATTGGGAAGGTGAACGCTGCCTATATCAGTACAGTTCTCACCAGTCTTTATCTCTCCACTTTAACTAGAGGTGTGACGGTGGGGTGTCGAAGATATTCTTCCCAATAAGACGGGACGCCATTTACCTAAGCTATTTTTTGCTTTATTTTTCAACATTTACTATTATTAATACACAAAAAATACATAATTTTTAATAGGTGCAACGTCTTTGAGTTAAACTCATTTCAAAATTATTCATCCCCCACTTATCAGTTAGCTGTTAATTGAGAATCGTTTACAAAAATTATATGGTTATACATTTTTCCATTAATATAATTTCAAATAAAGACATGAAAACTATGGCTCAAACTGTCCGCAACTTGCACCTTCTTAATTTCATAATAACCTCAATTATTTCTGGAGAAATGCGCCCTCTTTATCTTTAAAACTAACCATTTTTAGCTGTAAGTTTATATGACAAATCCACATTATTTTGGCAATTTCTATCGGTTCTCTCAGTTTCATGATTAAAATCTGGCCTACCTTGTATATTGTCACAAGCATTTGTGTTGCTAATTTATAATAAATAGTAGTTCTTTGTGTACTAAATATTTATGTTATACACATGCTCTGCCAAAATTAAATAACAATATTATGATAAATCATGTTGATTTAAGCAGCTGCTTGCAACACTAATGAATAGAAGGAATAAGTACAGAGTGGATATCAAACCAAAAGAGTATAATTTACTTAAACTTGTTCCCTTATAGAACAATCGACATTAATTAACAATGCCTTCTAACTTAGTCGAATGCACGATTCCCCACTCTCCATTGTCACCTTTTGGTTTGATCTCTACTCTAGTTCATTTGAGAGACTGGTGATATATGTGACTTGATTATTCATCATATAATACTTTCCTATTAACTAATAAACATAAATAAAATAGACAAGTATAACCTGCAAAAACATAAAACGATCTCTCCCTGAAATTACGGATACATTAATTATCGAAATCACATTTATAAACAAAAAATGTATTAAGTGTTGAATTTAGGCCCAAATTGGGTTACGCTTTCAAGAAATAAATTTAGTGAGCCTTTTCAACAACTTCTAAAAAGTGATATTTTTGTTTTTGTCTTAATGATTACCGAATATAACAAAAGCTAAAGCTGTGTATTAAGAATTTGCAAACACAAGGACTAGGCAAATCTATACCGGCTGTAACAAATTCGCTTCTCACTACAGGAATCTCGAGAGATGGTCAGAGATACTGCATCGGTTAAATTGGGGCATAGAAATTCACAGCATTTTGGGATTACCCTTGGATACTATGCCTACCATGACCAACTACGAGCTGACCTTTAACATCCTTTCTTCAGAAAGAGATGCGTGAGATTGGAATAAAGCCAACCTACTGAGGGCAGACAGTTGCTGGTTTACAGACGACTCCAAAACTCCCGCGGAAACAGGAGCCGGAGTACATAGCTAGGTGGGGATATCCTCAAACCCAGATACTAATGCAACTATTTTTCAGGCTGAGGTTCATGCCATTAAACTGTGTGTGTGTGAAGTTTGGAATATATGCATCTTACACGCAGATCAATAATAAGTTTCTCAGACAGCCAAGCAGCTATAAAAGCTCTTGGCTCCTACCAAGTAACTCCAAAACGGTATAGAACTGTTAGAAGGCTCTGAATCATTTGAGCAAAAACAACAAAGTGACTCTGGTCTGGATACCTGTCCACTCTGGTATGGAAGGTAACAAAATAGCTGACTCCTTGGCCGGAGAAGGAGCGGGATCACGAATCATCGAACCAGAACTAATACTTGGCATATCTTCAAGTACTGCTAAGTTGGCTATCTCAACCTGGGTTGAAAGGAAAACTCTCCAGTATTGGCAAGAGTTACCAGGATTAGTTCATTTGAAAGCGTTTTTAAAATACCCTTTGAAATCAAGAGTTAAGAAACTTTTAGAGTTAAACAGGGTAAACCTGAAAACTCTAACCGGCCTACATACAGGACACTGTCCACTAAACTATCATCTGCATAAACTTGGCCTAGCAGACCACATCTTATGCACCTATCCTGCTGTGGAGAGGATCCAATTTTCAATATTTGGCAAAGGGCAACTGCTGCCAGAGGATCAGGACAGATTATCATCCAATAAAGTTATCAGTTTCATTAAGAGATTAAACTTATTGGGTGAAATATAATTAGGAGTGAGCCACATAGGCCTGCTAATGGCCGCAGTGGAGAGTCCACAAAGACCCACTCACAAAAATCTAACCTAACCTAATCTAAATTGAGGCAAAGTTGCAGAATTTGGCGATCAGGAATATGCTGTTGAGAAAACAAAAATATCTTTTGCGTTCTTGAGATTTTTGAAAGATAGTAAAATTTAGAATTTTCGTTATTTTTTTCCCTGGCATTATTTAAAGAGATATCGAAAACTAAAAACAATTTTTCATTGGCGTTTTTTTATCCTTTACAATTTAGCATAAAAAGTTGTTTACAAGACATTTCGTCTTTTCGCAACCATCATCGAGTACCTACATTATTTTAAACATGGACCTATATTTTTTAATGCATTTTTTTGTAGCATTTGAACCTCAACTTCATTAATGTTTTAAAATTTTATGTTGCTAAACGTTTCATAGCTGGAAACCATCATCAAATGTAATTTTTTTTTTGATGATAGTTTACAGCTACCACACGTTTAACAACATAAAAGTTTAATACATCAATGTCTGAGGTTCAAATGCTAAAAAAACCAATAAAAAAAATCTATATTTAAAATAACGTACTTAATGATGGTTGCGAAAAGATGAAATGTCTTATAAAACTTTTTATGCTAAATTGTAAAGGATAAAAAATGCCAATGAAAGTGTTTTTTTTTTGTTCGATATCTGTTCAAATAAAAATAAAATTTAAAATTTTACCTATTTTCAGAAATCTCAAGAACGGCAAGAGATATTTTCGATTTTTCAACAGCATATTCCTGATTGCCAAATTTTGCAACTTTCCCCCAATTTAACTGATGCTGTATCTCTTACCGTTTCTGAGCTTTTAAAAACAGCTTTTTCCCTAAAATCATTACATATTCGACACAAACGTTTTGGAGCTAAAATTATAATAAAATTAATTTTCCAGTAGCAATAGTATTGAAGTAGACTATAATACAGTTATCTATAAATGGGATCATATATTTTAATGATGAATAATGTACTCAATTCTTTCTCTCTATATCATGTAAACTTCTACCTACAATATTATAGTAGCAGTGGCTAGGGATGTGCAATACATTGAAAAGTACTGATATCGCGTATCGTATAGCATGATTAAAAGTTACCGCTTGTGTATGATATCAAATGGAACAGTATTAATAAAAGAAGTACTGTTTCACATCTTATCTGGCAATTATTGAATGGGTTTTTAAAATTCTCTTTATTTTGACAACAATATAAAATATAAAACCTTGCCACCAGTATAAATATATTAATATAAACAAAAATGTAAAAATAAAACAACTCAAAACTGTAAACTCAAAACAAAAATAAATGTATAAATATTTTACAAACACTACTTGTTCCATGATGTGTATCCAAACAATTTCACTAAAATAATTATCGATATCTGATGTGGTAGGTACTAGCTAAAAATTTACTCTACCATAAACTATACCGCTAACTGAAAATATCGTACAGTATGGCGCATCCCTAGCAGTAGCTCTAGTTAAAAGTGCTGCAGAGTTGCATTACATTTAAACAGATTAATAGAAATTTATTCAGTTATCATAACTTTTTATTTCTATAATATAAAAATGTGAATGGTAAAAACAAAATTTTACCATAATTGTATAAACTTGTCATATTTCTATTAGGCACTCATACTAGTGCAAAAAGTGCGTGATCTTGACTTTTTACCAGCTCTTTGTCAATAGGTTAAGGGGGAAGGGTTGAACTAGTGCTGTTAGTTTGGGGCAGTTGGAGCGGTCACTTAAAATTCAAATTGAAATTTCACATAGGATTTTTAATTCCACTTTTTGCTATCCATTTGCTACATGTTTCAAGATGTCTTGAAAAATCCAAAAATACCCTTGTCATTTTTTGTGGTCAGGCCCAAGTCCAACTTTCAGATATTCCAAAAATACGGCCCCCGACGCCATGATGTTTTGTGTCCACTTTCTTTTGAAAATCGAGCTATTGCCTAAACGTCGTTTTTATGAAGCTATGGTACTAACAGCATTTTTTTTTGATCACCGAAAGGGTTAATATGTAAAAATGTTTTGCAAAGTAGGCTGTATTTCAAGGACGGTGTAATATCAAAACCAATGGTCCAAAAAAAGGTTTTTTTAGTCTAAAAATATTTGTATGGCCCTTAAATAAAAATGTTCACATTAACGCATTTTTTTGTAGTCGTTTTTACCTCATTCACCACTTACAGCCATAAATTTTGTTGTTTTGAAAATGAACACGGAGTGAATATTGTTCAACCCTTCCCTCTCAACCTAATGACACAAGAGTGGGAAGAACGTCAAGACCACGAACTTTTTGCACTGGTATGAGTGACTATATTGTTTGGTAGTACAGTATTGCAACACTTTTGAAGCGCCTAGGCAGCCACTGCTGACCTATGACACAGTTTATAGCTGTGATAGATTAAATAATGTTCTTACTTATTTTAACTAAAGCATTCTTCTTTTCTCCTTGTTCTGAATATGCAAAATTTACTTCCCAGGTTCGAAGACCCTCTTTTTTCGTCACATTTTTTATTTCCACACATAAACTGTCCTTTACCAATAATCACTTCCTTCTCAATTCTCCATCGTAGGGCAATCTTTCAAACTCTTTGAAATTAGTTGAATTAATAGTTTAATTTAAGTAAAATTTACCTTATTTTCTTTGTATAAACATAGATCTCCTATACAATATTCTTTGAAAAGTTTGTCATAATATTTCCTGGCAAATTGTAATTCCCACGAGGCAGGTGTTTCACTGTCATCCCAAAGAAATCTGTGGTTTTCTTTAATAACATGGTAATCATTTCGGTCTTTTGAGGTATCTCTTTTAAATAATGCTGTATCCCCAGGTTTTTTTTAAAACGTACTCATTAATTAATAACTTATGTAAATCGTATGGGTTCAAGTACCGCATTTGACTTCTCAAACTTGTCATTCTTAATAAATTTAATATAAAATGCTAGGCTAGATACACAAAAAATTAAGCACAAAATATGAAATAACCTTAAATGTAAATCTTCTGTTATTTCAAGGTTGTCACTGCTGCCAGATTTTTATCAGTGAAAATGGACTTGAAAAGTGGAAGGTCATACCAGAGTTTCCATTTCCAAACAAAAATCTATAGGGATAGCTGGATAGATCCATATATACACACATCAGTGAATTTGTTGGTATCCAAGACATGGATATAGCCATAGAACAGAAAAAGGATATAGCCTGTTCTGTGGATATAGCATTGCTGTCATTTTCTGGACATTGTGAGGCAACCATAGACAAAAACAAAATGTTGTCTGTATGGTTCTGAGAGTAGTTATTTTCTGTCAAGGCTGCTCCAACGCCATGGGCGTAGACAATAACAGGGGCATTGCAATTTTAATAATTTAAAAATAATAGTTCTTTAATAGACTCAATAGAGTCTGAAAATAAGTGTTTAATGACTAGCTAGTTTATATGTTTAAAAATGTTTGGTTGCTTAACCGTCTCTCAAATCACCGTAGTAACTCCCAGAAAGTCCTAGTATTTTGTGTTGAGTAAAGAGACGAGGCCTTACAGTTTATTGTGGAGTCCGAAGCACATCTAGGACATCGACAGTTCTCTCCCACCTTAATACGAAACAAATTACAAATTAAATTTCTAACTTGCTCCAGGATGGATTTGAATCATCGATATTCAGTACCGAGTAAATAGCTATAAGCACTTTACTCACTCGGCTATCATGTTTTTATTTAGTTTCAGAAAAAGTCCTTAGTAAGATAAAATATCTACGAAATATTATTTAACGTTTAATGTGCTTCATTACAAAAATAGTTTAATAAAAAAATAAAACTAACTGGATAATTCTTGATGGTTGATTACAGCATTTACCAGTTTCCATGCGATTACCACATATGTCACATGAATAATGCTTTTCTTTATCTGATTCTAAATTCTGTGCAAGTATATTTAAAAAAATGAATGAGGGGTAATGAAGCAATAACGGAATTTGAAATAATTTAAGCTCGGTGTACTTTTTTTAAATTAATTTATTACAATCAAACAACAGGATATATCGATTTTTGAACAAAACAGTCTTAGGTAATTTATTTCTGACCCTAGTCGTGTACTTATGTCCAACATTTTAGAACATTCATAATTAGTTCTAATTTTGAAACATAGCTTAAGTAATAACTTTACAAACTGTATTGCATGATTTTCATAAATATCATTTACAAAGCAAAATTATTGATTTTTGGACATAAAAGTCTTGGTTAATTTAGTTCTCACCCTAGTCATATTTATGTCATAGCCAACATTTTGAAACATTCATAACCAATTCTAATTTCAAAATAGAGCTTAAGTATTAACAAGTTAAAAATTGAATTTGAATGATGTTGTAATATCATACAGGTACATAACAAAATTATTGGTTTTTGAACAAAACAATCTTGGTTAATTTACTTCTCATCCTAGTCGTACTTTTGTCCAACATTTTAGAACATTCAAAATAAATTCTAATTTTGAAATAGGGCTGAAGTATTAAATTTTACAAATTGAATTGCACGGTTTTCTAAAATATCTCTTATCTAACAAAATTATTAATTTTTGAACAACAAAATGCATAATATTCTAAAATATGTATCATCATATAAATGATTACCAAAATAGTCAAATATCGAAGTATGAATATTATAGCTCCATAAGGACTTTTCTTTTAATACCTTCAGAAGAGAGTTTCATATTATAACTCTTATCTTCAGCCTTCGAACAGTTTCTTGAAGAGTTCTCATTTTTCTCTTTTGCAACTGAAGTTTGATTCTCATTGCTTTAAAATTTCTTTTGACTTTTTCTGGTGATGAAAAATCATCAGTGTTAAAATTGCAACCATCCTGACTTTTCCTACAAATTATTACACATATTTATAGGTTTTTTCACTGAACATATTGCATATGACTAATTTTAATCACAATTCTAATTGTCAACTAGCATTATGCTTACATTTTCTTGCCCAAAGATTAAGTTTTCCTTTGTAACGGGAATTAGAACCAACTAAAGAACCCTGAATTTGTCCTTCTTTAACCATATTAATTAAAATATCCTCAGTCTCTGAAGCAGTTTATACTAGACGAGTATACAGGCTCAGCACCAAGTGTTTTAGAATTATTTGGATCACCGCTTACCGCTTACCGCATGATTACCTTATTAATGATACAATTTTAACAGAATGTGCTACTCAAATTGTTATTTATATATCTGGATTTGTGGTAAAACATTTAATGAAAAAATTAAAATGTGAAACTTGTTTGTAATAGAGAAAACTTTCTAAATTCGCTAATTACACAAAAAACTCGTGGGGGTTTAATTTACCCTTTTAATGATGTTATAAAGATTTGTCAAATATGTGAAACTTATTTTCGAATGGAACAAAGAGATGATAATCTACATAAAAGGAAATGTTTTTTAAGTATAAGTAACAAAGTTCAAAGATATGTTTTTGGTTCAAATATCTTTTCATCCTTAAATACTCATGTTTTAGAGAATAATATTCTACAGAATCATATTCATTTTTTAGTTAATGCAGTTACTTTAAAATATTTAAATATTCGGTATCACTTTTTTTGTAAAAGAACTTCTGAGAAACCCGATCCTATAAGAAGCTATTTAACAAAAATAATTTTTATTTAAGTGGGCAATAGTTTATTTTTTACAATATTTAGAATTTATATAGGTTCTTGTTACTATGTTACTTACGTGTTTTCTACATTTACAGGCTGTACATTTTATGAGGGCTACGCCAAATATCTCGTTTAATACCCATGACGGAAGAAAAATGTTTTAATAAGACTTAGATTTTTTTTGTGAACTTTCTGTTGGTAAAAATAAATTTTAAATCCGTAGCCTACTTTGCGAGCTATGTTAGAAAAAGTTAAAAAACGCAAAAACTTTAACGCTTATATGAAGAGATATGAAAAATATGAAAGGGATGAAAATTGATGGTAAACCTGAATAGTTCAATATTGTGTAGTAAAAAAAGTCAAAAAAATACTTTTGAATTTGTTCTTGTAAAAAAAGGAGAGTAGGCCATGAACTTAAAATTTGTTTTTACTGTCAGAAAGCTCACTAACAATAGAATAAATTTTATTAAAACATTTTTTTCCTGCCATGGATGTTAAGTGAGATCTGAGGTGGCACTCATAAAATGGACGGCCTGTATATTTTAGAATATGCTTTTATAATTATGTAAATTGATGTAATTTTTTTTAATTTATGGTTAAATATATTTCATTCTCAGAAACATGTATTTTTTTCATTGTTTTATCCCTAAACAACATACTGTGTTCGTAAATGGAAAAAAAATGAAATCATCTTTACATAAGGACAATGCTACGTCTTTTGGTATGTGTACGGGAGAAAAGATTGAAGGACATACAACTCCTTTCCTTTCATTCACTTAATGTAAAGTAAATGTATAATAACGTATTATATTTAATAGGTTAAAGATAGTAGGTAATTAACAGGTTACAAAGCATATCAAAACTTGGTGTTTATATATCCTCCTTTGGCTTAAGGGGCCTATCGATGTTAAATTTCTTTTCCTCATTAATACCTTAAAATAAAAGGTCAATTGTTTCATCCAATTTCGTAATTTATTTGGGCATATATCTTATACCAATAATTTTGTTTCCATGAGTTTTTTTTTATATATTACTCAGGCGAAAAAACTGGACAGTAATAGTAATTAAAGTTTATACGAAGTCAATTGAAATTGGTCAGTTTTAAAGCACAGGACTGTGCGCACTTAACTTGATATTTTGTCCTATGTATTTAGCAATGTTATCGAGAATCGAATGGTAGTTGAAATTGTGCAGGCGAGTCCGAGACTGGCAATGTAATCAGCCTGAATGAACCATCTACGATTGCATGTGTTTAAAGATAATAAAACGGACAGGCCCACTAGTATAAATAAAACTCAAATCGTTTCTCAGCAATCAACGTGGATTTGTGAGATGTGCCGGGATTGGCCTTGGTTTGAGGATGATGGGCGACGATTGGCTGGGATCAGGATATTCGTCAGTCTGGTTGGTCGGTGGGTGTTTGAGTTATATCAGTCAGTAGTCAACGTGGACTCGATGATGTAACCTAGTTCTTTATAACATTGGTCCAGTGCAGTGCAGAAATATACATATACATTGTTGTTGCTTAAATAGCAGCGGCTAGTAATATGATACTAGGTTTAAGATATCTTTATGAAATATATGTTTACTTATATGATACTATGTTTAAGATATCTTTATGAAATATTATATTATTTTAACTAAATGAGTAAAGTCACGTAGGCGCGTCGGCAAATTCCAACAGGGGATTTAGGGGAATAAGTCAGGCAGTTGATGTTTAGCTATCGCCAAATAATGTTTTAAATCGACTTTTATAAAATTAATTAACAGAAATATAATTCTTGGGTGAAATAGTGGATTTCTATTTTTATTTCTAACACCTGTTATTCGAAGAAGCCGAAATAAATTTAGAGTTTCAAAATAAAGATTTACACGTACAAAGTCAACGCATTATTTTAAATATATATGAACGTTTAAAAAGCGAAAATCGTGAAAAATGTGAGAAAGAAATAATAGAACGTATTAACGAATTAACTGAAATATCAAAATCAACAATTTATCGTGTAATTAAAAAAGGAGATGTTATATATCACGGTACAAATAGGAAAAAGAAAAATATGAAATTAAAAAATATTGATGATGCTACCAAAAATGTAATACGGCGTATAATGTATAATATGTATAAATGGTTTTCAGAACAGCTTTTACCAAATATTCCGCCTAAATCGGTAATTGTACTAGATAATGCTTCTTATCACTCGCGAATATTAAATAAAATACCAAACATCAGTACAAGAAAGGAAGACATTTTAAAATTCATGAGAAAAAAATATCGAAATTCTTGTAAAAGTTCCAATAAAGCACGAATTACTGAAAAGAATAAAAGAACAGAATTTCAAAATGGAATATGTTATTGATAATTTATCCAATATACACGGTCATACACTTTTGCTCTTACCTAAGTACTATTGCATATTTAATCCTATCGAGATGGTTTGGGCAACTTTAAAAGATCGTTTGCGAAAATGTAATGACTCTCCAACGTTAAGCGCGGTAGTAGTTGATCATATAAGAGAAGTAATAAATGACCTCGACAATACTGATTTATGGAAAAATTGCGTTCAGCATGTAATTAATAAAAAAAATCAATATCCAATACTACCCCCCATTGCGCCGATTATAATTCAACCGGGTAATGATTCCTCTTCAGAAAGTGAAGATTCGGACGCGTCAACTTTTAGCATTTAACTTTTTTAATATACATATATTTTCAGAACAAAATATTTAGCTATTATATTAGGTATGAAGTTTACTTTTTTATTGTTACATTTCTTGGAATATATTTTATTTAGTTGACAAGAAATTTTAATTTAAGTTACTTTATTCTAGGCATATTTTAATTTTGTTTTTATTTATGTTTTATCTAAACAAATATTTATTTTTGTTGTACTAATTCTTTGCTTTGGTTAAGAAACTTACATTTTTATTTTAGAAGAAACTTTAATTTTATTTTTTACTATATAACATCCTTGCCCCTCGCTAATCTAACCTGTCCCATTCCCTCATCCTAGCAAGGATATGTTCATACCTTCTCATTGGTCCTTGCTGAGCAATAACATATTTCAATATAGTATGGGTTAACTTTAAAACTAAACCCAATAAATAAATAAATAAAATAGCTTATCTAATAAACAAAAAATAATAAAAATTAATACAATTTTTAAAAAAGTATAACATTTTCTTATGACAAGCATTTCTATTTATCTCCGCTCATGTACAATAAAGAGATGCCGACGGTTTTTGCAGGCTTTTAGTTTTTTATACGATTTCAATTGACTTCGTACAAACTTACAATTACTTATGCTTGCCATCTCGATGTGACTATAAAGACACCATGCTTGTTTTTTAGTATTTAACTTTGCGCTTTTATTAATATAAAGTTTTGATGAATCGAAAAATTGCAAAGAAATATTATATAGATAACTATGTATATTTATTCTTATACTAACAATAAATATAATTTATATTAACTGAAAATGTATTGATATTTAAAAAAATTTCATAGCTACGCCACTGGTAATCCTTGTTTGGTGCCGAATTGGCATCACCTTTTACGCGAGGTTATCAGTCCTTACTATTCTCTTGTCTAAGATTACAACAATCTCCAACTCAGACAACATAGATAAAGCCGCTTGTAGCATAATAAACAATGAAACAGGCAAAAAAAAATAAACAACAATAATCTCCAGAAAAAAATCTAACTCCAACAATTTCTTTACAAATTTCAGTGACAGCGTTGTTGAAAATAATTCCAAAAGTAAAAATATCGCAATGGAATTCCGTAGAAACCAAAAACTAACAAATACTGGCTCAATGTTTTTAAGCTCATTGATCCCAGAAGACGTTCTTACTTAAATAAAACAATTAAAAAATAAAAAACTTAAGACATATGGCATTTGCATCCACTTAATAAAAAACATTGCCGAATCAATTGCGAACCCTCTATGGGATATAATAAATACCTGTTTCATGGAAGGTACTTTTCCAAGCATCCTAAAAAATGCCAAAGTAATCCCTATACATACGAAGGGTGATGCCTCAGTAATAGATAACTTTAGACCAATTGCTCTACTAGCTCTATCAAAAATACTAGAACTAGCAATTTATAAACAAGTTTATTAACATATGGAGCATAATAAATATTTCTCCACACAGCGATATAATTTAAAAAAGAAATAAAAACACCACAGATGCAACTTTAAATTCATGGAAAATATACAATGCCTTTGAAGAAACATAAATCTGCTACTCTATCTTTGTCAATCTGTCGAAGGTATTCGACTGTGTATCACACAATTTTAGAGGAAAAGCTTGAGTATTATGGAATACGAGGAAACTATTTAAATCCAATCTACAAAACAGATCACAAATAGTTCACTGCCATGGAACAAATAGTCCATAACTTAATATGTGACGAGGAGTTCCCCAGGGATCTATATTGAGTCACCTCCTTTTCATTTTCTGTACTAACGACTTTCCAGACAACATGGAAATAAATGGTATTAATTTAATGACACTAATATGTGCAGACGATACCACCCTCACCATTAGAATACCTCAAAATTCAAGAATCGAAGATTAACGGTTTTTTTCCCTGTTATTTTCGAAAACAGATGTTATATAAAAGAATATGCAAATGACTTCTCTATGTTTAGTGATGTACATGACCACAACAGGAAAAATAAAGAAATTTAATATGCACTTACACAAGACAGAAAAACCGAATTCTTAAAATTCTATAATGCCTCAAAATATAAAAACACTCAGTGCAAAAAAAATTAAATACAAGTTAAAGGAACTCCTGATAAATGCTTGCCTCTATAATATACAAGATTTGTATTTATTCTGCTGTACTCATACTTCTAATGTGTAATTTATTTTGATGTCTGTGTATTTGTTATATTGTATTAAGTATTATATTAGTCTTATTGCCATCAATTGTAAATATTGTGTAATTTTGAACCCACATGCCCAACTGACGTCTATAAACTGTATTGTCTCCAGACTAATTATTATTATTATTATTATAAACACTTTTCAAAAATCTATGAACTATTCAATTTTCTGTATTTAAAACGGTTACACCCTGTTTACCTGTTAGATATGTACATGCATTACTTTCATACAGATTTCTTCATAAATCATTCACTTATTATATAGGGTGGGGCAAAAGCACGTCCGATTTCGATATCGCTCGAGTTCTATGATGGCTAGAAACTTGATTTAAAAACATAAGTAAACTAGACAAAAAAAGTCTATAACCGGAAATTATTTTCGAATATACAGGGTGAGCCAAGATTCTACAGGGTCAAGTAATATTTTTTTAAATGAAATGCCACGTATATCAGAACATTTTTTGAAACCTCTTTGTAGCCTCCTTTTACTCCTGTATAACTATTAACTTTCTCCCAACCACTTGATTGTAATGATTTTTTTTTGTTGAAATTATACCATTTTAATGTACACGTGTAGTACATTAAAAATATCACTACAATCACAAGTATCGATTTTAAGAAAAAAATATGTTAGTACCAGTTATGAGACATCTGTGTGATGACACAGCCATTTTCACTTCCTAAAAGTATTGATATATTGATCTATATTATTACTTTTGCATAACATCTGCTTTGTTCTCAGATGGATTGAACAGGATCAACAAATCTATACCACTCATTCAGTTCTTCAAAATATTTTTTCTTCTCTTATTACACTGCTTCTCTCTAAATGAAAAAATGGTCAAATACCAAATATTTGCCAAATATTTTTTTCGGCATAAAACAACGTGTTCACCAGAAACCCCAAAATATACAATTTGATTTGTATCTTACCGTTTCTCTAAATTTTTCCTGTCCATTCTCTAAGAACAAACAATTTTTTGTACACCGCTTTTTTATGTTTGCCTACATGCTTTGATTTGAATAGCCTTTTCATATGCACTTTTAGCTCATCACATTTTATGTCTTTTAATCTTTCTCAGTTATCCATATTTGCATTTTTTGATGGCATTACCATTTATACATTTTTTACAAGAACACAAGTAGGCTGTACACTGTACTAGTGTGAAATTCTTAAAAATTTGTATTAAAACTTCAGAAAAACTACCTACGTTGTTTAAAGATAAAAATACAACATATCTAGTAGAACTGTGGTTCTAAATCATTCTCTGAGGCTATCTACACTTAATTGTACATAATGCATTTCTCTAATCACTTGTTTAACATCAGTCTGTTTCCGCTACCAAGGCCAATCACCAATGCTAGGAGATAAGCTCAACCATCAGTATTTGTGTAAGCAGAGGCACCCCTAACTTGCAAATTTTTGTTGTGACGAAGGGATATTTACTAACTCATATTGCAGATACACAGAACCCACAGTTTTACATCCCTTTCGAAAGATGGTGACGTGAACAGTTTCATTTGTTCACTACACCTTATTGACTTGGCCCTACCCAGTTTTGAACCCGGGTGATTTGGGTGGCAGCACACGAAACTGTCCCTCACATCCTTAATATAAAAAAATTTTGCCTCAATTAAAAATGAATACAAATTCTTATTTTAAACAAAACCTCTATTACAAGCAAAGGCAAAACTGATATCTAAATTAGAAGAAAACTTTAATAAAACCACATTAATAATCCAATCAAATAGAGAAAATTAGAGGGAAATAACTGATAAAGCAAAGATGTTCATTCAGGCATATTATTAAACATACTAAAGGACCTGAGCTCAATCCGTTGTGCTCAAGCAGCCATGCCCAGCTTTCCACCTGAGCTCAAATCTGGGTATTGGCTCGAGTATTTGTCTCGCAGGCTTGACGGAGGGTTCGGATGGCAGATGCTTCTACGGTTCTTTCTCTTAAAACTGCATTTGTTTTTCAGAAAATTTCTGAAAAACAAATAAATTAAAAATTATAAAGGATATAAAAAAGGTTGTACTGTTTACTCAAATTGTACAAATTTGGTTACTCTTACCATTTAAAATTCGTGACTCCCGCTTGGCGTATTATTCGACGACGTATTTTCATCAGCCCATTCATCGTGTTCTCATCGAGATCTCTGTCCTCTTCCATTTCAGTAATCACATTTGAATTCATGCAAGAGGTTCTATGGCAATGTCCACATTTTGTCGCACATTTTATGTCTGCTTTTTTTGCATCTACATGAAATGCCACCCTTTTTGCAATTACAGATCAGTGAGAGGAAAATCTGGAGCAGGGGCCTGGAGTGTTGGTACAGAGGTGACGAAGTCGTTCACTTTTTTCCAACCCCAAAGTTTGGAAATCATTTCACATCCACGCTACTTTTAAATCTGATTGTATATAGGAAAAGAATACTGTGCTGCTGCAGCAGTGGGGGGTGATAGAACTAAATTTGACTTATTTCCTCTCGGTTGCAGGTACATCATACACAGAAAAAGGTGTCCTCCAGCTCGAGTTATTTCGCATTGCGTTGCCTAAAACAGTACAAGACAAATACCTGAGCCAGTCCAGAATTGAGCTCAGGTGGAAACCTGGGCATATCTCTATTTTTATCCATGTTAATCAGTACATATTTTTTGAGTTGCTTGTATTATTTTAAGAATAGTAAATATGTATATGGTAAAACTATCTTTTTTGTAGAAAATTTTATAAGCTTTATTTTTTATATTATGGAACATAATTCAGATATTTCTAATGAGTTGTAATTTGGTTGCGCCAACATTGTGGCAGTGGTCACAACGTTGGCTTGACCAAATGTTTTATATATACCTGTAGTTCAATTTGAAGAATTATTGAAAAGAATTTTCAAAACATGTACTAATATATGGTGTATTTAAAATTTAGCATGTCGGAGTTAGTTCCGGATTGCCCGGAAGTGTTTTTGGAATGGCACTTTTCTTACCAAGAAAGTTCCAAATAACTGATGTTCTAAAATTATTAATAAAAAAAAGTTACAGGGGTTTATCAAAATTTCACATGCACTGAAAAAAGAAGAAAAAAATCATGTAGCTCCAAAATGGCGGGTTTTTTACGAAATTTTCTATGTAATCAAAATTACTCATAATTTATTCTTTAATCATATGATTCATGTTTCAAGGTTCCAGCGATCGAAAAATAATTTAGCATTGCAGCACCATATCTGTGCACTGTGAAGGAAAAATTGTAAATGCAGTTATTTATTAAAGTATTTTTTGGTATACACCTTTACAAAATGCAAACATCTTTATTATATTTCGAGACAAAAGCCTGGGAACTTTTAATTAACACACTGTATATACCACAAGATTAAATGATAATGGTAAATTAATTTAGTATGTATAATTGTATATTTAACCAACTAACATATATTTATTTTAAAAATATATATCCTGTCAAATACAAACTCATTTACTGAATCCAATACTCATCGAATTAATGCTTCCATCTGGGCAGTACTCCTTACCATCTGAGCTTCACTTAGGCCTGACGATCAGTCATGATCCTGAAGGTGTTTATTTCACATAGCATGTAAAACTGAACAGTTTTAATCATCTCCAGGTGATGCTAACTTGGTTGGCGAAACGCGCGTCAAGTGCAGTGTTTTGGTGTTTCGTGAAAAACTACGTCGTGTTGTGATTTATTTTTAATATAAACATAAATTACATATTGTTCCAAAAATAATGAATTAAAATTTAGTGAAAAATATGAGATTCAAGAAATTGAAACTTAACATGTGCTTAATAGAATGGATATCCTAATAACACGATAAAAATACTGAAAAACTATAAACCTTAAAATTGCTGTCAATTTTAAAAACAGAAAAATAATAGTCTATTACATTATAAGACGGTCATATAGGGTTTAACCCTGTAACGATCAATATTGCATAACGTTTTATGTTATCTTGAAGCTCTATTCATCCAAAAGAGAGGGAATAAACTAATAAATTTTGTTAATTC
Source organism: Rhamnusium bicolor (assembly GCA_029963845.1). NCBI lineage: Eukaryota > Metazoa > Arthropoda > Insecta > Coleoptera > Cerambycidae > Rhamnusium > Rhamnusium bicolor. Next base: position 703,608 of record JANEYF010000780.1, read on the forward strand.
TTTAGATGTTTATTAGTATAGGCGAAAATTTCGTCGCATTTTTTGGAAAGCAACGGTCTTTTCATAGCAGCGGGTAACAAGTCTTATTAATGTCAGTGTGGTATTATTATTGCTAAATTGAAAATTCTATGATTGGAATATATAGTTTCAGATTTAAAATAATATAAAATTCACTCAGAGCCCGTATATCTATTTCCTGATAAAGTTGCCAAAGAGATAAATTTAGGAACAACATTTTTTAAACCTGTACAACAATACTTACTATTTATCTATTTTTGCAGACCAGTTATTTCAAATGAGAATATACTTTGCTGTGATCAGTTTTTTGCAAAAGTAGAGACGTAATAATACAAATCTATTAGGTAACGAACTGCCACTCTACCAGAAGATGGATATACCGGGCCTTAGCAAATATATCACTTATTTGAATGTGTAACCACCTCAAGTGGCTAACGTTATATCTCAGAAAGTACAAAATTATCTTTCAATGGCCACTTTATGATCAACTATTTATTTTATATAATTCACTTACTGAATTCAATACTCACCAAAATGATGTTTCCATCTAGGCAGTGCTCCATCCCATCTGAGCTCCACTCGGGACTGACAACCAATCATGATCTACCAGATGTTTACTTCATAGCATGTAACAATTTTTTTTAAACAATTGGTGGGGTGGTAACCCCCGGAAAGGAAAGGGATAAAGGATAGGTTAGAAAAAGAAATTAAAGAGAGGTTACATGAATCGTGGTACAGAATGTGGTATCATTATTATTCCTATCATTTACAATTTCAACAGGACTTATTTTGATAGCAGAAATGGAAATAAGGATTTTCTTTAAATGCAACCAGTCATTTTTGATTTTTTGCACTTACCAGCTTTTGATTGTTCCTCAAGAATTGAAACAAAGCAACAATCAAACTAAAAATCTAAAACATCATACGAATACCGTTGTAAAAATGTACTTCAGTTTTTTGTATGGAATCATTTAATGGAACAAAGAAAGAATGACGATTTATATAGTTACATATTGCTGGGTACTTAATGACAATGATTAAAAATTTAGTGAAAAATATGATATTCTAGAAATAACATTTAACTAGGACATAATAGAATTGAGATCCTAATAACTCCATAAAAATAAAGAAAAACTATAAAATTTAAAATTGTTGTCAATTTTAAAATCAGAAAAATAAAATGAATTTAAAAAAAAATCAAGTTCTCATGATACACTTACAACAGCCCATGTATGCTCACGTCACAGCTAAGCAAAGCCTGGAGTTTGCAATGTATGCATATCAGAATTAAAGAAAAGATTCCATCATAGAATGATACAAATTTAATTAAAAACCTAACACATAATTAATATATTTTGACAATTTCTTTTCGACTTTTCTCTGACAGTTTTCTAAACTAATTCTTTGATTAAGGTGCCTTAGTTTAATTACATATAACAACGTAATGATTTATCAGTTTAATAAATTCAAATTCACAAAATAAACACAGTAAATAATAATGTACTTCGTGCATTCACAGGACTTGTGCTTCGCTGTGACATCATGTGCAATATTTTAACAACTGAGTGAAGTTGTATTATTTTGAACTATATATTCTAGTCATAGAATTTGCAATACATAATTTGTCATAATACAGTAATGGTAAATTTTAAGTAACCAACTATATTATGACAAATTATGTATCACAAATTCTATGACTAGAATATATAGTTCAAAATAATACAACTTCACCCAGAAACGATATCATCACTTATTTGAACGCATAACCACTTAGAGTGGTCAACGTTGGTTAACCAACATCTATTTATTTTAAAAACACATATCCACCATCAAATTCACCTACTAAATGCAATACTCACCTAATTGATGTTTTCATATTGGTAGTACTTCATCCCATCTGAACTTCACTTGGGTCTTACAATCAGTCATGATCTTGAAGGTGTTTACTTCACAGCATTAACGTTTTTTTTTTGAAATATTTGGTGGGGTGGCAGCCCCGGGAAAGGAAATGGATGAAGGATAGGGTAGAAAAAGGAATCGATTACATGAAATGTGGAGCAAACATTCAAAAGCTGACATATCACACGAGATTTATTCTACAATAACAGAGAAAAACTATTTATCCTGGCATCATTATTATTCACATCATTCATACTTTCAATACGACATACAGTGATTTAACTTATTTTAATAGCAGAAACAGAAATTAGGATTTTACTTTAATGTAATCCAAGTCAATTTAGACATGTCAGCTTTTGATTATTTGTTCATCAAGAATTAGAACAAAGCAACATCCAAACTAAAAAAACATCATATACCTAATTCACATAGATACAAATTGTTCTTTAACAAAATTTTACATTCTAAAAAAATATAAAATTGTATTAAAATTTATTTTTAACTGATGTTTTTTTGTATGGATTCATTAAATAGAAAATATGACAAGGACATGGGTAGAGGTATCACAGATTTTAGGATGGAGATGAAATATACGACTATTTTCTTTATAAAAACATAATAACATATTGCTGGGTAAATAATGACTCAAAATTTAGAGAACAATATGAGATCTGAGATTCTAAAAACTAAAACTTAATTAGTACATAATAGATTGGAGATCCTAATAACCCCATAAAAACAAAGGAAAATCATAAACTGTAAAATTTTTGTCAATTTGTTCGTAAAAACCGAAAAATAAAATGATTTTATTTAAAAAAAAAAATATCAAGAAAAAATATATATTAGAATCCCTAATAAAAAAAATCTTAAAAACAATAAAATCACCAAGTTTAAACTTAATTTTGAATATTGCACATCACTGCAAATTGTGTTAAATGAGGGAAGACAAAATCCTCAATATTCACCATAGCACAATACTGAATGATGACAAGTGAATTTAGTAAGTATATAACTCAGCACTCTATATAAATATAAACTCTGTATAGGAAACTCTATGAAAAAGAATGATAACTTAAATGTGCTGAATTGTATACTTATGTTAAAGCTTTGTTGATTATTCTTATGTCTATCTCCTTAATTAATAGTGATTACTGATTATACATTTGTACTGCATTTAACAAAAATACACGTCATAATTGACGATCATTTAGATTAGATTATACGTTCTTCTGAAGAGGACAACATAATAGCATTTAAGTAATTATTTTGTACTGTTAAAATTATTATACTGTTTGTTGTTACAGAATAAATTGATCAAACATTTCTAGTTAAAGCTCTAACGTTTATCAGAAACACATCTCTTAAATGCTCACAATTATAAATCAGTACATGCCAATGTATCAACCATTGGCCACGAACATTAAAGGGCTTGTTAAAGATATTTCATAATATAGGCAATAGCATCAAATGCTATTTTGTTATCGTCCAGAGGTTAAGAACTAAACATTTATCACACACTTATTTTTGAGCACTGCTCACAATTACAAACTCAAAATTATACTCTTACAAATTTCAACAGTTAAACAAAATCACATTTAGAAATAGACTAAAGTAAAGGTTAAAACTACCTATCATCTAAAGCAATCATTATTTGTAAGTATGATTGCAATATCACAGTGCGGCTGAACAGGACAATCATCTCAAAATTTAAAGTACGAACCCAGGACCATCTCACAGCAGTATTTTCTTTTATTAAAATACATATACGCATAAGAACCTCATAAAAAAATAAAGTTCTAATTAATACTATATTGTCGTGTTCACTCGCTACCCAAAACTCTTAAAATTAATCACATATTCTCGATATCATGCTCACTCATCGTAAAAGTATATATAAAGATAAAGGTCTTTTGTTGTATCTACAATTAGCTGGATGAAGGTATACAGGTCAAGCCTGTACCTTTAGCAACACTTTGAGCTGTTGCGCAACATCACTATGATCAGACTTAGTAGAATGGAAGGGCAACCTAACTGATCGGGTCGTTTGCATCCAGTGTTGCGGGGGCAGAGGCAGAGCTGAAGGTAACGGAGGCTCTGAAAATTTGCAACCAGCATAATGGCCGGCCAACAGACCAGGGGAAGTACGAGGACTAGATCCTAAGCTGCCCTGGGGTGATTGCGAATGTACCCTGACTGGGCTCAGCCTCTGTAGATGAGGTTCGCCATTTTTGTTTGGAGAAGACCTTTGGGAGGGCGAACCCTGATGGCAGTTAGGCACCTTTGTGGGGCACCTCGCAGCACGAACTTTTCCGCTCGTGACAATTCTGCCACCGTCTACGTGTTTTTTAGCCATAGCCATTGTAAAATGTGCGCAAATTGCCGTAACAAAAGGGTGACACACTTTTCAATGTTAAGTCTATTTTCTTTGTTTGGTAAATAACAGTATCAACAAAATACTTTTAACTGTATTATCACAGACCAAGATGATGAATTTTGCGCTTAAAAACTATCGAATAAACGATTTCAGGTACAGCGAAAATTTTGCTTTCACAAAATGGACGCGTCTGATTAGAATAAAAACAAAGTAAAGTCAACTTCACCATATGCCGTATTTTCTATTCCTCTTCGATATTTCCAGCGTCTATCTTTTAAACACTCACTATCACAAAGAATGAAGTCAACCATTAACACTGATTTTGAACGCAAAATTCTAACAAATTTCCATTTCTAGAACGAAACTCGTATCACCTTGGCAAAACTTGCCTTTCTCCTACTCCTACTCTTTCAAAACAAAAGCATATTTGGAATGAACACTGCGTCACACTTCTGCGTCAATCGATATTCCCACGAATCACACAATTTAAACAATTCACTATAGGATTGACTCTTTTTTCTGTTTTTCTGTGGGATTGACAGATGAATTTTTTTTGGCATTGGCAGAGCAGAAGTAGCCCACGGTAAAACGCCTAAGAAGTTTATCTGAGGGCTTTTACACGATGCAATTTATTGCACAATTTTGTCATATTACCAACTTGATTATTCATCACATAATAATAAAATAATACATAATAAATAAACAAGTATTGTAAAAAACCTGATTAGCTACTGTTTATATGACTCTTAAGAGGTTACTAACTTTGGTAATTCTTTACAACAGCCACTTCTATATTTTTCGTGTTTTTTTTGTACACACCTGTAAAGTATCTCTATAGAAGACATTTGCTGCAAAGGAAATGTTGCGCAAATATATTTCGTATTTTCGCACTGTTTTGGGGCAAGGGAAATAAGTGACAATAGTTAATAGTATCGGCGCTGTCAACCCATAAGGAGTCATGTAAAGCAGATACAGAATGTATGTAAGTTAAACGCGCCGTATGAGGGTTATCGTAAATTCCACCAAACGCATTGAAAAATTTTATTATTTTTTTTGTGGCATTTCCCATCATAAGCGCAACATATAATTATGTGGGATGTATTCCTAACATGACGGAGCATCGTACTGTGTATTTGTTTTTTTCGTCAGGCAGAAGTGGCTGTTGTAAAGAATGACCCTAACTTTAAATAGGTAAACTATTTAATTTAAATATAAATGGGTATTCTACCTTAAAGAAACACATTTCTGAAACGATATTAACAAATATAACCTCACAACTTACATTTTCCTCTGTTGTTTTTATACTCAGATTTTCCTTTTGTTTTAATAGCTGCATTCACGGAATTGTAGCATTAGTGTTACCCAAGAATAGTCTTAGTTTACTATTCTTGAGTGTTACCCACAGACTACATACTCTGTGGTGTTACCACAGATCTTTTCTATGAGCGCTACTCTCAGTCAATCAATGAACATTTTTCAAATCATAATTTTAACTCTTTAATTTTCTTGTTGGTGATATCAGGTGATCTGTGCAGGTGATATTGATTGTTTTCTTCTTCGATCATCGTGTTTATGATCGAAGGTTTTCTTAACCTATTATATAATGACGTTCCTAAAGCGTGTTTATATGAATTATAAAGAACAAATGAAGATTATGTTGAGCAACGTATTTCCTTTATATACTCTGAATGAATTTAAAACCTTCGATCATAAACACTCGAAGTTTAAAACCATGTTAGAATATCGAGGATATCTCGCGAGGGCTACAGATTTCTTTATTTCCACAATTCAAATATGTTAGGCTTTTTCTGTTCTGTGATGTTAGGTTAACATATCAAATGACTTCTGTTGGCAAGCTACACTGCGCTAAAGCGAAGGGATTGAAGCGTTGACTAAATAAAAAAAAAGTTTTATAATAATTGACCTTTGTAATCCTCTGCAAAAGTATCAGTCCCTTTGGACCAAAAACAAAAAGTTTTGAAAAAATTCTTTAAAAGATCAAATAGATATTAACTATGTGTAAAGCATAAGCTGATAAAAACCAAAAAAATCTTTATAACTTGTGAAGGGATGCAGATATCGAAAATAGAAATCAAAAAACACCCCCACACACTGTCGACTTTGGCAGTCTACTATCATGTGCAAGTCTCAATGACCGAAAAAAAGAAAGTTTTGAAAAAAATTGTTAGGCATTGATGTTAAAAACACAGAGCGCATACGAACACAACTAGTGTTTTAGGCGAGTTTTATTTCCCGGAAGCATATGCCCGCCTTTTGTTTCCGAACAAAATGGAACTGCACAACACTGAAGCATAATTAACAAGTTTTCTTATTTACTGGTGTACGAAATAATTTTAATAAAACCCTATAAACTTTTTTGCTCATAACAATAACTTTTGACAGGACCTTGCTCGCCAATGGCGTCAACTGATGACCCTAAAAACGTTAGCCCTCATTGTAGCATTACATAAAATTATATTTGATCAACACGTGTCAGAAAATTGTAATGCAATACATATACTGTATATTTTATGAATCTGTTGTATAATTTATAATAGGTTTGTTCGTAGAGCAGTTTCCAATCTTTGAAACTGTCATAAGTATGCGCACATAGATATATCAATTTCGCGAGGAACAGTAAAATGGTTAAGTATGTAGTGACGACATTAATTTTAGTTCCAATATACCTCAATATACCCAGCTCTCGTGGTAGGTTAGCATGTATCTCTATCCTTGTGTGGCTTAATAACAGAACATAGAACATAACCTATAAAGAACTGAAAACTCGTAAAATAATATAAATCAAATAATTAAGAAATCTGAAAATCGGTTGACCCTGCTGGCCATCCCTGAAACTTCCCGCTATTTTCGAGCTTAAAGCGCTCAAAAATATACGTATTAGTTAATTTTTGAACTCTCCGAGCTCAAATTATACACACATTTTTGAGCTCTACGGTGAAAAATCTCGAAGTTATATTAAACAACACTTTTTTTTGTAATTTTTGAACTGCGATATCTTTGAACAGATTAACCAATCGAGATGCAGTTTGCAGCATTCAACGCAGTTTTTCAAGTACAAATAGTTATGTTTGTACCAAAAATCGACCCGACAAAAATTTTGAATGATTTCAAAAAAACACTTTTTTGCGAATTTTTCGTAATCGATATCTCTTGAACGAATCAACCGATTTTGATGCGGTTTACGGCATTCAACGCAGATTTTTAAGTACAAAAAGTTGTCTCAGTACCAAATATCGATCCGACGGGAATTTTGAATGTTATCTCAAAAAACATATTTTTGCAAATTTTTCGTAATCGACCTCTCGAACGAATCAACCGATTTTGATGCGGTTTACAACGATCGACGTTGTTTTATAAGGAGAAGAGCTGATTAGATTTTGGAATTGATCGGTTGAGGTCTAAAAGATATTCCAAAAAAACAAATTTTTGAAAATTTTATTTTTTGAGGTTTCTCAAAATCTACCGGGCCGATCGGTTCTTATTCTCAGAAAATCTAAGTTGAGTCAACCCCTTTAAATTGCCGCAAACCGCGTTTCTATCGGTGAAGCCGTTCAAAAGTTATGAGAGGTTTACGTACACCGTACACACATACACACATGCACACACACACACACGCACGCGCACACGCACCCGCACCCACACCCACGCCCACGGTGGGCCGAGACTCAATCTTAAATTGAACGTGAACGAGTAAAGAAGAAATTAGAAAGAGACTTATAAGTGTGATTGTAGTTAAGACAGTAATTAATTTACTGTTGTTAATTGTTAATTAGTAAGTAGTGAGTAATTGTTACCTGGACTTTCAATCAACGAATCTACGAGTAGAGGTGTTTGTGTGGATAGCAAACACGTTATATTATTTTAAGCGAGTCTAGAGTTTAAGGTATATAATTCAAACAATTTTAATTAATATATAACGAATGTAGTACAAATTACTAATTCGAAAAAAATGGACCGTTACAACACAGCCATGTATTATTTGCCTCTAAAATAATGCACATAATTTCTGTGGGTACATCCGATGTTTACTATACAAAATATTCAAAACAAACTAATTAGGTTAAACGAAATAAATTTTCAAATTTGTAACCATGACCGATTTGGGGCGACATAAATGTGAATTATGTTATGCCAGATTTCATCCCCACCCCGCGACCCACAATATAATGGAATTACCTGTCTCGAAAACGCGCAATAAAATATTCGCAATTCATTAGCGGTCTTAATTGTCAACGAAAATTGTAAAGTTCGTTCCCCATAAATTGATTTCAATATCCACAATATCTTCGTACTCGTCGTGGTCTCCAGTCATTGTTTTTACCACAGAACAGAAAAATAGTTTTTACTCTATAAACACTGGTCCAGGTGTGGGTTCGACAAAATTTGCTCCTCGGATCCACTTATTGTATCCTAATTGGATTGGAGTTAGGTTTATTTTAAATTATGCTCCATAAACAATTTAACTCACCACGTAATTGACATAAACTAGCCTAGAACTGGTAATGTTGATTATCCTCAGAGACAACCACCTTTGTTATCTTATGCCTTATCCTGTGATTATCTCAAGTGGCATTTAGCATATGACGTCATATCGCTTCCCTCACATACAACGTCATATTGTCAAGATAAACATAAATATTTATGTTAATTCATGTTCGCCTCAAATCACTTCATGGTTTAATATTACCATTATATTTTTACTATGTTGACGAATATGGTGGGGGTTAAACCGCTATTTACCGCTCATACGTAACTCGGTATGTTGCGAAAATATACCTCAAACATAGATAAAAATATTTCTCTATAACTTCAAGTTATGCTGATTGTACTGTTAACTTCAATTGTAGAATTTTAAGGCGCGTTTTCACAGCGACTTTCTGTTTCCTGCGTCTCGCATCATCTGCTTCTGATTTGATATTTGACAGAAAGAAGTTGCTAATATTTAACTTCTTGGACCGATTCACCAATCAAAAACAAGCGGTGCCAGACGCACGATGCAAAAGGTCGTGAAAACGTAGCTTTATGTAGTTAGGGATTTTAGCTATTACACAGTTGTTAGTTTGCTAGTTATTTTTGATTGAAAAAATCTTATTAAAAATAAACAATACTGGTTGTTACGTATTCAGTGATTATTTTACTTTTCCTTTGTATATAAGTATTTTTCTGTTTTGGTATTACCTTGCGAGAAAATAAGTGCTTAGTGGTGAATATTTTAAGATTGATACTTCCCCACTTTTATCTTTATTTGTTGTTAGTTTTGGTTGGTCTGTATTGTGGGAGGGTGTACGTAGCTGATTTCACAATAGTATAGAACCTATCAGTAGAAATTGTAATTTTTTCAATAGAGCTAAAAATATGTGCGGGTAGCGTAAGACTAGGACTTGTTTGCAGATTAGTGTAATAATTTCTACAATAACTCTTCAGTATTGTGTATGTGAAATGCCTCCATTGGATCAATAGTGTGCACTGTACAAAAGTAAAATTACTCATTCCTCTCTTGCTCAATAGTGATTGTATATTATATGCTACAAGGTTGTTGTGTTGTTTGTTGTGTAAAATTATTTATGTTAATGTTGTTGTGTTTTAGGAATAAGAATAATGAATTCTAATAACCACAACCAACCTCGTAGAAATTCTTCTAATTTTAATAGACATGCTAATAATCATTCAAATCGCTCTAATCATCCCCACAATCACCAGAGGTGGCCAAGTAGATTTCCCAAAGATTACAGTAGAGAATACGATAATAATTTTAATAGAGGGTAAGTTGAAAATTCTAATCGCTTTTATGTATGAATGTCATGGTTTTTTTTTTTAGGGAATGTTCACCCAATGGAAGCCCAAAGGAACCAAATTATGTTCATGGCTATCCCAAAAATCCACAACTTAGTCCTGCTTTAAGAAATAACCATATACATTACAATAATGAAGCTTCAGGTAATTAAAATTTCATTATTTTAGAACGTATCGAATATATTAAGTTTTAACTTGTTTTACTATAATCAAATTATAATAGTTTATAATCCATTTGCATTACTTGAAAATGGAAATTTCGTGATTTTCTTGTAGGATAAATCAAATGTGATACAACAAATTTACAACATTAATTCAAAAGTGAAAGTGGTAATCTCAAACTATAGAAACTCATCCATAAATTTTATTTTGCCTCTTCGTTTTTGTAGAGATTAATTGCCGAATTTTAAATTCCAAAAATAATAGGAATATTTATGCATTATTTTTGAATAATAAATGCTTGGTTTTTTTTGTTCTCCATCGCATCCACAAAAGTATTTCATAAACAAAAGTTTATTACAACTTAATATGAATTTTATAGTTGTTCCTACGAAATTAATTAAAAATCATATGACACGGTCAGATTATAAAGGTTTTATACACCCGAGACACAGTCATTACTAGTTTGCCTATATTTTGAAATCCTAAGGGCTGATCATCGTGATACAAATAATTCAAAATTTACAGTTGTTATCATAAGTTTTCTCTAATTTTTGTTATTATTCATTATATCAGTTTGGAGTCAGTTTTAAAAACCCCGTCAAATGCATACATGGTGTTTCAATCTCTTTGGTTATTTAAAAAAATTTCATTCAATTGTATATTAGTTTTTCAACCAACAAAAAAAGGTTTTGTGGCAATGTTGTCAGCACTAGTCTGTTTTTGCATTTGTCAAGCTCTCTTAACTGCTTTAGCACTATGATGCTGAAGTCTAGTTTGTTTTTTCTGACAAATGCCACACCTCACGAACATAATCAGTTAGTTATTTAATGGTAACCCAACTGAAACTCGACAACCTCGTCCTGTCTTCTAGCGGCTTGTATATCAGTGTATGTGCAAAAGTTATACAATCTTAGGTTAGTGTTGTGTAGGTGATATACCATCTTTCAGAAGGGATGCAAAGCAGTCGTCTCTTGTCTATTAAATGTTAGGGAAGTAAAAAAATCCCTTCTCTTCAATAGAGAAGTTCGGCAACATTTCCAGGTTGGAGGTAGCTTATCTCCTGACATTGCTGGTTTGCTCTTGTAGCAGAAATAGGCCGACATTAAATGAATGAATTAAAAAAAGAGAATATTTGCGCCTCTTCCTTAGTTCATAGATATTATTACTAATTAATTAGCAATAAATTAGTAGGGAAAATTTTGCAATATTGGAAGTATATATTAAAATACTTTGTTACATGTGATTTAATTAATTTTATTTAATTTTATAAACTTTTTTTCTTTAATCTAACCATATCTAGAACATTTTAACTTGAAGGTGTGCAGACACTTTTCTCACAGTTTTACCTAACTCACCTCCTTCAAATTGTGATAAAATATTTTGAACAGCTATTCTGTAGAACTATCTTAATGATTCTTAACAGTAATACACAGTAATAGAAACAGCAAAAAAGAAACGTATATAAAATATTAATGATGCATAGTAAAATATGAATACATCATGTAGATGGTCCACTCATGATTTCCTTTCTGAAAATAGGCATATTTGTCACTGCATAGTTCAAATGACCCATGGTTGCAGGATTAGGATAATCTTAATCCTCAATAAGGTCTTTTATTTGAATTTTAAGGCAACTATTTTTGTTTATATCTATTATCCATTGAAAATATAAAGGAAAAACTTCCCCCCTGGGTGTTTTATCATGAAAAAGGGTATTCTTCCACCAGAGATGGAAATTCTTTGGATCTTTCTTTGTTCTCCTATGAATTTATATTTTTCTTCTTAAAAAAATGCTGATTTATTTACATGCATAATTATATAAAAAATTGTATCCTTATTTTTTACGTACCACTTGGTTCATTTAATTTTGTCATTGATTTAAAAATGTATTGTTTTGTTTCTTTTTCACTGATCTTTTAATTTATTTGAATGTTTCTTCTCACCTTCATTGGATATTAAACTACTGTCCTATAAATTTAAAAAAAATTGATAAATAAACCTCTGTTCCAAAAGGATGTCAGAGTTTGGTTTTTTGAAAAAAATGCTTTTTCCTGTCCAGAAAATGCCTCGTACCTAAAAAAATATATTATTCTGAAAAAAGAAACTTACCTAAATGTCAAATATTTTAAGGTGATTAAAAAAAAAGGCGCATGTTTGCTGCAGAAGACAATATTATCAATGAAATTTTGCTCTAATTTTGAGAATGGAATCAGAGTATTCCGAAACGTCAACAATTAATCATAAAATATTTGACATTTAAGTTTACTTTTCAGATTAATATATTTTTTTAGGTTTGACACATTTTTTGGATAGGAAGAAGCATTTTTTTTGTGCAGAGGTTTATTTATCAATTTTCCTAAAGTAATTTTTAGGACAGTGGCTTAATACCCAAAGAAGATGAGAGTGAACATTATAGGATGCCACAAATAAGTAACTATAGACAATATCTTAATTGAATTTTGTTTTGAAGAACAAAATGATTTGTAACCTCACATTTATATGCCATAACTACAGTGTTGTCAAATTTTTACTGATTTATATAAATAACCCAACAAAAAAAAATCCAATGTATTTATGTTGTGAGGCTACATGGGGTTATTATTAGTTTAACAACCGTACGTCTGCACCTGTGTTATCTTGAATTGAAATGGGACTCTTCTTGAATAATATTTATTTACACTACAACCACGACTAAACAACAATGCATAAATATAAAACAGTGTACATGAAAAGGAAAAAAATTACATGCTGTCTTGTTGCGTGCTCTACTTGATCACAACTTTCTTTTGAGTGTTGATAGGTGGCGACATACAACTGTCAGCTGAACATGAAGACGTGGGTGTAGAACCCGACATATGTCATAATTAGACCATAGCAAATCAAATGCTGGTCATAAACGTATATACAGGGAGATTTTGTGAGAATTTCCACACCTCTTAATTTTACGATTTTCAAAGTCTACATAAAAAGTCCTATAACTTTTGTATTTATAATTTTTTCATAATATTAAAAATTACAAAACTAGGTGTGGTGGGAAGTCGGCAGTAAGCAAGTATTTTGTCTCAACCGTATAAAATGGTAAAAATAACAATGCCCCGGCGTGCCTGTTTAAGATTTGCGTCTTACATTTTTAAGCATATACAGAGTGTTTCTAAAAGGGTGTATCAAAATTTTAGCAGCAGGTTCTGGGGATGAAAACATTGATATGACCCTATTTATCTTTATACAAAAATGCACCCCCGAGGAGCTACAGCCCTTCAAAGTCAACCCTGTAAAAATAAAAACAATATTGCGTGCTTTAATAGGTCTGTTAGATATTTTAAAAAAAATGTCAGTTTCTTAGCTCTACATTAACAGTTTGAATTAGGAAGTAAGACCCCTCTATCCAAACTTTTTTATTGCTACACTAGCAGGTTGGCCACTATCATTTGTCTGTTCCATAACCTATGGCATACTGAGGAGAACTAATAAGTTCGAAACCGGTCTATGTGTGGTTAGGAATTGACAAATGATATTGGCTACCGATCTATCATGATTTGAGGGTATAATCCAATGCAGGTCGGGGTATTTGCCCGCTGAGTAGTTGTTTCGTTCAAATCATATTTAATAACAGTAGTTAGTCCACCAGGGCTAGAGGGCGCCGCTCTCGGTACTTGCGTCGCAAGTCGCTATCCGCCAGAGCTATGTCAGTCGGATAGTAGCATTTGGACCATATGAGAGGTTTCACATACCTCTCACCATTACTCAACAATACTGTTGTAAAAAAAGTCTAAATCAATATATAACAAAAATACTGCAAATAGGTTAAAATTTAGTAATTTCCTTAGAGATGAGAAGTGGTCTGACTTGTTAGAGGAAAAGAACCCAATTATAGCATTGGACACCTTTTTTAAAACATCATAAACTATTACCATGATTTAAGTTTCCCTAAAATCTTAGTAAATAACAATATAAAAAAAGAAAATATGTTTATAATAATAAAGTCACGCAAGCAAAAAAATAGATGCTTTACATATTATTCTTGACCAAAATCTGCCAAACAGTAATGACAAAGAACATTCTAAAAATAAAAAAATATGAATATGAACAACTACTCTTAAATATAAAGAAAGAAAAAGTTTGTAATGAAATATCAAATTCAGATAATAAACATAAGACTATATGGAAATTTGTAAATGAAAGTAGGAGAAAAAATAAATCAAATATAAATCAATGTTCAATATCACCCGATAATTTTAATCACTTTTTTACTGAAGTAGTAATAACAGTAATTTATACTTTTTCTATCCTGCTACAGAAGCTGTAGTAACGCATATAGTCAGAAGTTTAAAAAATTCAAAATCTGCTGATATATATAACCATTCGGTTAGTATGTTTAAAGATAATATAGACTCACTCATTGCTTTAATTGCGTACATGGTTAATTTAATAATAGAATGTGGACAATTTCCTTACAAATTAAAAATAGCAAAGATTATTACATTGCTAAAATTTGGGATGTAAATAATGCCTCAAATTACAGACCAATTGCGTTGCTTCCCATTTTAACAAAAATTGTAGAGAAAATTATTGTAATTAGAATGACAAATTACCTTGTGTCAGATGATTATTTTTCCCCAAGGCAGTACGGGTTCAGACAGAATCGAAGCACGTCAGATGCCATACTTCAGCTAGTAAATTTCATATGTGATGGTTTTGAAGAAAACAAACATACCCTCCATTTTCATTGACTTAAGTAAGGCATTCGATTGTGTATCACATGAAGTATTGCTAACTAAACTGACCTACTACGGTTTTAGAGGAACTGCATTAGATTTGATACGCTCTTATCTTTCAAATAGATACCAGTCCGTTCTATTCAACGATGAGTTAAGTTCAAGTTTAGAAATTAAACATGGAGTTCCACAGGGAAGTGTTCTTGGGCCATTACTTTTTTTAAATTTATATAAATTACCTCTACATCAAACAGTTTCTTTAATGTGCTTTCTGCTGATACTACATTGGCTCTAAATATAACCAAAAATGTAAATCTAAATACTATCAGTGGAGAAATTATTGAAATTGCCTCAGACTGGTATAATGCAAATTACTTATGTCTAAACAGGGATAAGACACAATCTCTAGAATTCCAACTAAAGTCAGAAACATCTGAAGTAGTAAAATTTTTAGGTCTTAACATCGTCACAAATTTAAATTGGCAAAATCATATTATTACCCTGTCTAAAAAATTGTCATCTATTATATATGCAATAAAGAATATTAAGTACAACGTTAATATGGAAGCAGCTGTAATTAGTTATCACGCTTTATTCCACAGCACCATGACTTATGGCATAATAAACTGGGGAACTTCTTGTCATTCCCAAAAAAATTTTCATAATTCAAAAAAAGAGCTATTAGAACATTATCTGGTATTGCACATCATGATAGTTGTAAACCATGGTTTATACACTTCAAAATATTAACCCTTCCATCAGTAACTATATATTCCAATCTAGTTCATGTTAGAAGTAATCTTGATAAGTTCATCACAAATATGGAATATCATAATCACTTGACTCGTTCGAGATCAAATTTAGTCGTACCACCTCACAGATTAACTAATACAAACAAAACGTATGGGT
Organism: Rhamnusium bicolor; assembly: GCA_029963845.1. Taxonomy (NCBI): domain Eukaryota; kingdom Metazoa; phylum Arthropoda; class Insecta; order Coleoptera; family Cerambycidae; genus Rhamnusium; species Rhamnusium bicolor. The sequence goes on from JANEYF010000780.1 coordinate 719,499, forward strand.
ATAAGGTTATTCAATAAATTACCAAGAACTGTGAGAGAGGCACCGTTAATAAAATATAAATCGATTATAAAAAAGCATTTAATTGAAAAAGCCTACTATGATATAAATGATTTTTCTTTTTGATTAACTTTTAAACTATTTCTTCTTCTTTAATTTTTTTTTTTTAAATATGTATGTAAATGTAAACTTTTAAGCTTTACTTAAAAAAATATGTATGTATGTATATAAGTAAAAATGTTATGTAATCTGTCTTTATTTATATTGTGTACTATTGAGGACGTGTCTAAGCACTATGCTATATTTAAGACTAATAAATGATATTATTATCATTATTGACCAACATACAAAGTTAAAATTTTGTCTCAATAATGGCATACTTAAATTTAAAAAGAAAGAATGATACAGAAAGTTATAAAAAATGAAATAAGAAATTTCACCCCATTTCTATACCACTGCCTTCAGTATTTTTTTCCTGACTTTAGATAGTTCTTACTTATTATTATTGACGAATATGTGGCAATTTATAGTAAAAAAACTCAAACTACTGAGGAGATATGAAAAAGACGTGTTAATATTTTTACCAATTTAAGATGCTGCAGCTTGGGAGAGATTTATTTTTCATTTAAAAACAAAAGTCTGCACGAGAAAAAGTGTAGAGCGACAAAATGTTTGAAAATGTTTTGTGCATAATGAGTAAAAAATTCAGGGGTACAGGTGTAGCGAAAAAAAAGTTTGAGGGGCGGAGAGGGTCTTACCCCTAATTCAAACTTTACATAGAGCTAAGGAGCTGAAAATTTTTTGAAATATCTAACAGTTAAACATATTTATGCACATCAGATATTTTAGAATTGGAAGAAGATATCAAAAAGTACTGTTTTTACAGGGTTGACTTTGAAAGGTTGTAGCTACTGGGGGTTGCATTTTTATATAATAATAATAAAAGTAAATATAGTTATATCAATCTGTTTTAATTCCTGGAACGGCTGCTAAAGTTTTGACATACATTTTAGAAACACCCTGTAGACAAATATCAATATCTAGTGTAATGGTACATCTGTTTAATTAAAAACGTTAAAATTTTGACATGAAATTGCCTCGGACACAAGCATATTGTAGTGAAAGTTTACTGTAAAACTAATCTTCATGAGTCAGGTGAACGTTTGAAATTAAAATCCTCAAACTCATTCTATTATGTTTAGAGCTTGGTTCTCAGTGATGGCTTTCATGCAGATAATATTATATTGTAAACATCTACTGAAACATTGCTAAACAACAGAAAAACTGAAATTTATACATGATAAAGTGAATTTTATTTCATTTTAAAATGTTATTCTAAACTAATTTTATCAGAAATTGTATGAAAAAACATAGTATATTTTATTTTGTTATATTTTTTTAGTTCCATAAATATTACATTAACTGACAAATTTTAATATAAGTACGAATATGTTTTTAGTTTTTTTTTTTTAATTCCAAACTTGTTTTTTTTTTTTGGAATACTGGAATTAGAAAACCGGTCTTTTCAAAAGTCGTTTTTTTTTGTATAAAATTTATAAACTCTAAAAGATGATCCTGGTATGCGAGTGAATAAGTGGTAAAATGACATTTTACTAAAAAATTTGGGATACGAAACGTTATGTAATATTAAACGGCATCATAATGAAGAACATCCTACAAGTAATTTAGATAGTTTTAAGTTTGCAAATATTACGTTGGTACATGTCAGAAGATATTTTTGTGTTACACACATGTTTATCCCACAAAAGTTTTTAAATCGCTTGCTTAACGTCGGCCTATTTCTGCTACCAATGTCAATCACCGACGCCAGGTGATAAGCTCATCAGTGTTTGTGTAAGCACTGGCATCCCCGAGCAGAACATTTTGCTAAACCTCGACTTTATCATGGGGTAAGCATCTTTTACGTGCTCATATCACAGATACACAGAACCCATAGTTTAACATCCCTTTCCAAAAATGGTGACGCAAGTAGGTGCGCTTATCCGCTATACCTCATGACAATATCTGTCTGATTATAAACCGGAACAGTTTGGGTGGAAGCACTACAGCACTGCCCTTCTCGCCAATGAGCCGATAAATTAGTTGTAAAATTTTCACTTTTTCTTATGTAATCTATAGTGATATCAGGTGGTTTTTTAGCCAAGTAAATAAAAAGACACTGAAAATGCAAAAAAGGCGAAGAAAAAAATTTAGTTCGGTTAAAAATAAATTTGAATTTTCCGTCATTATTCCGGCAATAAAATAATGGACCAATATTGGTCCAATGTTGTGAAAAGGTTGGCTCAATATTAAATGTGAACAATTAGCTAGTCTGAATATTAATTGAACTATATGGGGATTACACTGATTGAACTATATTGGGATTATATTGAAAAAGTACATCGTACATGGATAGAATATTGGATTAATATTGACCCAATATCGTTAGCCAATCTTTCCATGATATTGAGCCAATATCAATCCAGTTGTTGTACATATGTACGAAGTACTTTTTCTAGTATAGTTCAATTAATATCCAGTCGATCTAGCGAATTGGTTGCATTTAATATTCAGCCAACCATTTCACAACATTAGACCAATATTGTTCCATTATTTTGTTGCCGTGTTTTACATGGGCTATGAACAAGTGCAAATCATATTCGCCATATGTATTTTAACTGACATTTTTAGTTATGTTTTAAAATATTCAGTCAGATAATATTATTTTACATAGTTCTTGAATTATGAATATTTTATTTTGATACTTTTATACATAGAAAGTGAATAAAAAAGCTTGTATTTCCTATTACCATGTTGTTCTAAGAAGATGTATGTATGTCTTAAACATAACCTAAAAATATAATTTTAAAAATTGCCAAAATTGATATATTTTATAGAAACACTCAAAAATACACACTTGTTTGGTATAAAAATGATGGGAAAAGTGAGGAAACACCAATGTAGCCACACCAATGAAATAGTTAAATAAGAATATTTTGCCATTTTTGTCCGGCTAAAAATACTAAATAGCGTTAGAAATATTTTTAGCCGCCAGTTTATATCACATGTGATCTATTATGGAAGAAAAATTTGTTTATTATTTCAGGAATGCCAATTTTAATACAATCATTACTCATAGCTGTCTTACAGTTTAAATTTTTACCAGTTCGTTTTTCTTAAATTTTCAAATTTGTGATAATACAGCCGATATATTTTTTCTTAATTTTATATTTCCTTCATTTATACGTTTTCGTTAGACAGAGAACAACAAAAAACCCAATCAAAGGCAGATATGAATTTTCAAATGTATGTTTTGATAAACTATTATAAATCCATCTATTTATTACTATTTGAGAATATGTATATCTCTCTTCTCCATTGGAATTCTGGTATTTACCTATATTCTTTATAAGTAAAGTTTGCTGTGTTGGGCGTTTTTCCAATTTATCTATTGCGATTGACTGCTAATAGATGGGGGTTACCTTATATAATACGTAAGTACTCTATTATCACATAGAGACTTACAATGCCAAAATTCTTATTGTTGTCATTGCGTTAACCTACTTTGTACTGATGAAGGTCAAAACCAGAAACCAGTCTACGAATGGTATTTGCAACAGCCTCAAGAAGTAATTCCTTTCATTAAGTAAGAATCCTTTACTAGTCAATCACAATTAAAGCTGCTAAGCTCTTCTTCATATGAATCATATGATACAAACTTATAAATCATCAAGAAGTGTATAGTCTACTACGAAAGTTGTAGCTCCGTGTGGCTGCTTTATTTAATTTTTAATTAAGTAAAGTGGGGGTATAACTTCTATTATTCATTACTGTTATGTATCTCACGTCTCAATTGGAATACCTTGATATTTTATTACACCTTTGTTCAACGACTCAGTGGTTATACGTTATGCTTGACACCAAGGGGTCCCGGGTTCGAATTCTAACAAGAGCATGTATGTATAGTGGCGTTTTTTAAAATACCGAGACGGTAACACAATTGATTGGAGTATTGTTGTGTGACAGAACACGGTTAGTCACTATCTGTCTCTTTTGAGTTCGAGTCTCAGCTCCAACATCTGGCAAAAATGTCGGAGGGAATGGTTGTTGTGTGTCTGTCCTGATTGAGTGGTGGAATAGCTATGTGCTAAACCATTAACACCTAAAGACGAGGCTTCATTGCTGATCCGAACGCATCTGCTTACGTCACATCCGCTAGGCTCCAGCATTCGAGAATCTTTCATCACAGAGGACCTCCTACTAAACCATTACCACCTAAAAACGAGGCTTCATTGCTGATTCGAACACACCTCCTTACGTCACATCCGCTAGGCTCCAACATTCGAGACTCTTTCACCACAGAGGACCTCCTACTAAACCATTACCACCTAAAAACGAGGCTTCATTGCTGATCCGAACGCACCTGCTTACGTCACATCCGCTAGGCTCCAGCATTCGAGAATCTTTCACCACAGAGGACCTCCTACTAAACCATTACCACCTAAAAACGAGGCTTCATTGCTGATCCGAACGCACCTGCTTACGACACATCCGCTAGGCTCTAGCATTCGAGAATTTTTCACGCAATAGTGCAGTTATTTGTACGTGTTATATATGGATTAGGTACTCCTAGCTTATTTGTTTTTTTCCCGAGAGCTTTCACGCTATAACTAGTGTTTTTTAAATTAAATTGTTAATGTTGAAGTTCATAAACATGCCGTATAAGTGCAGTGTATCGGGTTGTAAATTATGTGAATGGGCCGCAAGTACGTGTGTTTTCTTTTCCGAATGATGAAAGTTTGTGTAAAAATAGATTTCTACTATTCCAAGAACAGGATTTACACTTTCCGAATGCTTTAAAATATATGAGATTCATTCATCGGGTAATTGAACAAGCTGAATTTGTTCAAGCCCTTTAGGAAAGTGGCAAACAATATTTATGTCTGCAAAATTCTATCAGCTATAAAAATTACGAAGAATTTCTCAATACATCTTGAAGTACTGGTATCTGTTTTGTATAAGATTATAACTTATTTTCGCTCTTTCTAATTATTAATACATTAAAAAATGGTAGTTGTCCACAGTTTTCAATATCATATGTGAATTTAACTGACGCGAAACGACTGTTTAATTTAGAGACAAAGCTGTCAGTGTCAGTGACTTTTGTATCAAACACTGCAAAAATATCAAGGTTCTCACAAAACCGTCAGAATGAGGATTTAAACACCCTTCAGGGTCACTTGGGAAATAATATATTCAATTTGAGTTTTTTTTTTGTATATTATTCTAAATTATATATAGTTATATTAAATTTATTATAGGTATAGGCTAAAGGACCTGGGTCAATGGCCAGTTGAATTATAATTGTAATTAATCAATAAAGATAGATAGATTTTAGGAATATCCCCTATAGGTATGACATACAAAACCAATAAAATGGGATTCAATAACAGATAATAATAGAAGCAATAACAGGTAACAATTGCAATATTTATTGTAGTTATAAAATTAAAATGTTTCAAGCAAATACCATCATAAACAAAAATATCTTGACAATAATTCTGAAAATATAGAATAATCTGTTAATAACATTTTACAGTTGGTTTTAGCAATATGGACTTCTTTGGTGATATTTATTATCTAATCTATGTTAAAATGTATATTTATAGTTTGGTTATTAATTTTCAGGACACCAGCATCAGGATAGGAGGCATAATTCTATTACAAATGCTCCAGAAAGAAGGAACACCATTAGTCAGAGCTATCACAATGGGGGCGATCGTAGACATTTACCAAACCTGGCTGACCGTCGTCACATTTCCCCACCTTTACACATAAACATTTGTGACAGTACCACTAACATTATTAATAACACACCATCAGACGGTATGCATCAAAGGAATGTGATGGATTTCTCTCATTCTCAAAGAAGGCATGGCAGAGGTAGGACATATGTCCTAGTTCGCTTTTCCTTGGCTTTTTTTTTATTGCACTGTTTCGATGTAATAAAAAGTAGCATTCAAAATATTGACCAAATTAAGATTTAAATAATCCCTTCGCGATAGCAGAGGACTATTTTTAATTAATTAAATTATATGTTCAGTTATTTCTAATACTGGTGGAGGTAGTTAACTATATTCTGTGCTTTCATATGAGCATATAAAAAACTGTTTACCTGGGCTCGCAAAGCGACCCTTTGTCAACATTCACTCTTACATAGTTCTCTAGCATAGGCCCGCGGTGCATTATAAATGCACAAAATGTAATTATATAATACCGCACGCCTATGCTAGAATTTGTTATATGCTTATTTGAGATGATTGGACTATAGCTAAGTACTTGAAAAGAAATATGGCAAAAAAATAAAGTAGGTGAATCTGCAGGATGTAATTGATATTAGTCTTGGTCTTAGTATGGGCCGATGTGTAAAAGATATTTAAACATTTAAATCAGATTTAAATGAAAAATCAGTTGCATAAAAGCATATTTAAATTTCGATTTAAAATTTAAAACAGAACTTAGAATTCTGATTTAAATTAGACATAAACCACGTTTATTCTGTTGCACAAAATTATAATCCATAATATATAATAATGGAGTAGTTGGCTAGAGCGTGCGATAGCAAGTGTGACTAGATCATCTCTCTATCGGAGCTGCGGGTTCGATTCCCATATTTTGAGTGAAATGAAAATGATGTAAATTAACTGCAATCAAATTATAAAAGATAATTCAGAAGTAACATGACAAATTTCAGACTTATTTTTACCTGGGTTTGAATTAGACGACAATGAAATATTGAGCACCCAAAAAAGGTGTGTTCCGTGACATAAATTAATTTAAAATCGTTTAATTTGTTCCCATTTTGCTCTTTTATACATTTTTGTAGGAAAATATTTAAAAATACTTAAAAAATATAACACAATAATAATTTTGGAGTCAAATTTTACAAATAAGAATAAGAAGTTAGTTCATAAGTAAAATTACTTGTGCCTGATTTTTGTTAATCGAGCAAAAAAAATCATTTCTGCAACTGATTTTAAAAATAAATCGGATTTAAATTTAAACTGGGATTACATAAAACAAGATTTAAATTATGTTTATGCAGTTGGGTCTAAATTTTACATAACCTGTGTAGCGTTTTGTACGCAATGAAAGGCGACATTTTTAAATTATATATTCGTTATCACTCGGTACTATGTAAAATAAAAAAACACATGGTACATAATCACCTTTTTTGTCTTTTATACATTTTAAAATATTTACGTCATCCCAAGTTTAAAAAGTTAAACTAAAAACGGTTAAAAAAAAATATGTTATGTACGTGGACACTGTGAAATTTTGAAAATTGTGAATATCACTCCTGAAAGTGTTGCATTATGAATGTAACCTATTTGTTGAGCCCTCAATACCATATTGATACATTTTCAGCTGTATTAATATTATTAATATTAACTGCGATAAAAGCGTTGTCACTAAAAATGCATGAGAGCTGTGCTAATGTCACTTTCATGTTAAATGTTTTAAAATATAATTAATGCTGTTTTTTTTTTCTAATAATGTTTTAATATCGTCTTGGTACACATTAATTAATTATTAATATGCCTGTTTATATTTTAACTACTACATTTTTTAATTTTAATTTTTTTCCCCGTTAATATGTTCTATAGAATTATTTTGCAAATTTTACACTTGTAGATGTCAGAGTGAGCCCTGTGCACCTCCAGCAGCACTCCCCCCATTTTATAGGCAAACCAGTGATGAAAGCATTAAAAGTGAAAGTCCGTCCCGTAAACGCAGGCGTTTATCCCGTTCAGGTCACCACATTGACTTAAATGTTCAACCCGCCTCCCCCCCTCGCAGATCTCCAAGACAGCACCCTCCCTCAACTTCACATCACGCTATGCAGGTAAGTATTGACCTTTATGAGGTACAGTATGTTAAATTATTAATCAAAGATTTAAGTTTCTATCCTCAAACCAGTCGGTTTACTGTTTGAATGTCTTTATCAATAATTTTTTAATCATGAAGTGGTAAAATAATAAAAGAATCTCAAAATCTACATATGCATGCTGGCATAAAATAGTAGGAATCTCTTATTTATTTACTTAACAATTATATAGGGTAGTCCACCTTTAAGACGTCCTCGCTATAGGGATAGAAATGACTTCCCTCATGCACATCACCAGACTTTCCTGCCAAGTCCTCCGCCAGTTGCACATGCCCATGCTCATGCTCATCCTCATCAGTCTACAGTTATGATGGATATCAACCAGGTAAGATCTAATATCGGTAATATGATGAGAGGTAAGCACACACATATCAGTAATTAATTAAGTTTGTAACGTAAGATTTTCTATTTAAAATGTCATTTATTTGTCTAAATTATCTAAATAAAAAAAGTTTTTTATTTATTAATCGATAGGTACCGGTTACAATTCCAATGAATCATGAAGCAATGTGGAGCTACACCCCTTCTCCTCATATCTCCTTGTGTACTGCACCACCAGGAGCCCCCCACACATGCATAGTTGTCATATGCATAATATGTATGCTGGTCCTCAGTTAGTACCCCAGCAGTTCCCAGGATGTCTTCCTCATCAAGGCTATGGAGCATTCCCCACAGCTCCTAGTGCCTTGTCTGTGTCCAGTCAGCATTATCCCCATCAGCATCTTCCTCCTCAGGTAACATTAAAAAGAAAATAGGTTAAGATGGTTTCCGTCGTATCATAACCTCCCAAAACATTTTTTTAATTTACACCAAATATTTTAGTATAAGAAAAGAGAAATACCATACACACAATAAGGAATTACATAATGATGAGTGTAAATATATAACAGTGTGTAACATATTTATTTTTCCAAATAATAAATTAGTATTACCAGTGTAAAATTAATAAATACATTTTGTAAGGTTATGGCACGATATCCGTGCTCCTAATTGATTTTGGTCAAAATTTTACTTAACAAAGACTTTATTTTTCAGAGGCCAGACAGCTTAGATCTAGAGTTGCTCAATGAACACCACGGTCATTCTCATTCAGCTTTACATGGCGCTCCACCGCTTCATGTTCCTCCAATTCAGGTGTCACCCTCAGCATCCTTGTTCTTGTCTGCAGAAACTCGTAATAATCCCTTGGAGCTTTTACATGCACGTACTCGTCAACACAGAAATACAAGATTACCACCTCCGCGAGCCCGATGGCATCACAATCCGCCACTCATGGCTGCACCAGCCGGCTTTCTACTTCATTTCCTGTAATTATTAATGTTTCATGTATAGTTTATTTCAAACTTATTTGCAACATAAAAAATATCGACTTATTTGACTGCGACAAAGGGATCAAAGAGGCCGACGTTTTTTATGTTATGAATAAGTTTGAAATAAACTGTAACTAACAGTGATCTTATTTCTATTATTCTCTTATAGTGCTATGTTCTCTAACCCTCCAATGTCACCCTTCAGTCAAACGGATCTTAGCAGTTCAGATTCCACTGAGACAGAGAATTATGAGGCTTTGCTCAATTTGGCGGAGCAGCTAGGCGAAGCCAAACCTCGTGGTTTGGGAAAGATGGAAATCGAACAGTTGGTCAGCTATAAATATAATGCTGACACTCACGAAGGTGACCAGACATCTTGTGTCGTTTGCATGTGCGATTTTGAGGCCAGGCAAGTTCTCAGAGTCCTGCCGTGCTCACACGAGTTCCATGCCAAATGTATTGATAAGTGGCTAAGAGTAAGTATAGTTTGCATTTTTGTTCAAGTTGAATGATTTTTTTTTAACATGGTCCCTGTTTACAACATAATTTATTTCAGTGCAGATCTAATATTAATCTGAGTAATGCCTTTTTCCTTTATTTTTATATTTTACTCTTGCAACTAGCTGAATGATTGTGAATATGATCCACAATATTCTTCCAAAAAATAAATGTCATCTCACAGATATTTACATCTAACAATTTGTAATAATTTTATTGATGTATATTATCCGGAAAAATAAAAATCTAGAAAATTTCAGTAAAAACTTGAAAACGAAAAATAAAAAAACCCGATTATTTCATTGTGTTCTCATTTCAGAAACACCCATAAAAAGTGTTTGAAAATAAAAATACTGGTATAAATGACCTGCTGAACCAAAAGGTTTGCCATAAATATGGGCCCAGAAATGCTTGGTTTTTGTGAGACAGGGAAAGATTACACAGGCCTACGAAAGATTTGTGATTGAACTATTTAAATTTTGTTAGTTTAGTTAGGACATATATTTGATTAAATCAGATGTTTTTTTTTCTTATCACGTACAGTTTTTTTGCAAACCACTATTGTACTATTTACAAATTTCAAATTAAATAAAATATTTACTTCGTGCCCAACATTTTTAAAACCACTGTCATAATATACATTTTAAATCTCTAATATGCTGGGGCATTTACCAGCAGTAATGCGAATACAATCGGGAATTCTCAACAATCGAATTTATTACGGTAAACACGTCGTTGAGGGCAACATAATGTTGGAAGCTTGAGGGACCACCCTACAGTCGAATATAGAAAGAAAAACAACGTAAAGAAGCTTTTCCAGCAAAATAAAAGGTTTTCCAAAATGATGAAAGAATAATGTATGTGGTTTTCTATTCGTTTTAAGATATTAATAATGATTTTGTTACCTTTTTTTACTTTGTTATCTTAAATATACATAAATATACTTATTCTACATAATATTTTACTGTTTTGTTCAAAAACCTTACGTGATAGAAAAAAACTAAAAGCATACTTGAAGTAAGTGCTACTGAAATACCTAAATTCAGCTATAAAACAACTCACATGTTACATTGTACTAAAACGCTGGCCTGTGTTATTGTAAGAAATGAGTTTTTTAGCATATTTTCCTTGAACATTTTGATAGAATCAATTAACTCCATGGTAATGGTAATGGTAATGGTGGGGGAGGCTGACGCCTGGCAAGTAGGCCACACGGGCCCTTTTACCAACCCCCAGCTGTCCCCTCAGCCATGTGCTTCTCTTGCTCCCTCATCGAATCTTTCCGACCTTCTGATGAAGGTCAGGATGTCATCTCCTCCCTTAGAAGCGCCTCAGAACCGAAGATACTGTGTCTCAGGCGCCCAAACGCTTCACATTGTCCCAGGAAGTGGTAAGATGTCTCTTCATCACTCCTGCATCTTGGACATGTAGGGTCTTCCTCAATACCTATCAATGATAGATGCCTCTTAAGTCTGCAGTGGCCTGTCAGAACACCGATTAAGAGATTCAGAGTCTTACGACTCCGTCCCAGCAACCAGGCCGACCTCGATTTGTTCGGCCCCGTCACAAAATCTCGGGTTTGACTGCAGGCCCTGTTGGTCCTCCAGTGCGTCCTCAGTGTCTCGTGGGCCCACTCATTGAGGGCCGTTGTGACCTGCCTTCTTGAAATACCTAACATAGGCTCAGGCCCGTGACAGGGTTCCTCGGCTCCGAGTCTAGCCAATTCATCGGCCTTCTCGTTGCCTGGAACTCCCATATGTCCCGGGACCCATACCAGTCTCACTTGTTTATGCCTGGCCAGCTCTTCTAGGGCATCCCCACACTCCTGGACGAGAGCTGATCTCGTCCTGGGGGAGCACACCGCCTTTAGAGCAGCCTGGCTGTCGGAGCAGATGTATATTATCTGTTCCGCCCCATTCCTAACCTCAGCCCTACCTGCCACGGCTAGGATGGCGTAAACCTCTGCCTGGAAGACCGTGGTGTACGAGCCTAGAGCAAAGCTCTCCTGTACTTCTTTGCCTTCCAGATATATTCCCGCCCCGGAAGACGATCTAGTGGCCAGCCGAGATCCGTCTGTATAACACACCAGAGAGTCCGGGCGGAAGTCAATTCTTCTTTCACTCCACTCCTCCCTACTAGGAAGAGTGAGAGTGTAATTCCTTTCCAACCTTAGCTGATCTTTCGCTTCTCTCACCTTCAGGACAGAGAGAGGGATTTCCCTCTCCGTCAGTCCAGCAATTGCTGCGTGACCTTCAGCTCTGCCTGAACACTGCCAGCTCCCAGAATCCCGCATTCTCAGATAGGCTGCCATAGCCTCCCTCTTTATCCACGAGGGAAGCGTTGGCAAGCCTAGCAGAACCTCCAGAGCAACTGTCGGTGTCTTCCTCATTGCGCCAGTGATCCCTAGGCAGGCTAGTCTCTCGACTTTTGCCAGCTTTCGGGACGTCATCGCTCTGTCCACGCTCGGCTATCAGACCACGGATCCATATGGGAGCCTAGGCCTGATGACCGCCGTGTACAGCCAGTGTAGGATCCGTGGGTTGTGGCCCCAGTTCCTACCTACCGCTCGGCGCAATTGCCAGAAGGTCGCAGTCGACTTTTTGATGACGTTGTCGATATGCGGCCCCCATGACAGTTTGCTATCTAGGGTCACTCCCTTGCACAAGCGCAAGATGTTTACCATACATGGTTGGTGCCCTAAAATCCTCTATTTTCCTTCTCGTGGTGAATAGGATCATCTCGGTCTTAGATGGATTGACTGAGAGACCTGTTTCGCCGCACCATCTTTCTATTATTCTACAAGCTACCTGCGTTCTGTTGCAAACGACATTTAAGAAGCGGCCGGTCACTAGGACCAGCCCGTCGTCCGCATATGCCTGCGCATAAAATCCTTCCGAAGTTAGGCGCTCCAAGAGACCATCCATTATTAGACACCATAGATGGGGTGATAGGCAGCTGCCTTGTGGACAGCCGCCCCTCACCCCGACGTCCAATTGGCAGTCTCCTAAAGCAGCACTAACTCGTCTCTCTTCCAGCGCAGATTTCACCCATCTGACCAGTACTGGAGCAGTACCTCTAGTCCGAAGGGCATCACAGATTGTAGTAGTCGTTGCTTTATCAAAGGCACCCTCTATATAAAAAAATATTGCTAGGGTGACCTCCTTATGCAGGAGGGCCCTTTCTACCTTATGCACGACGGCGTGAAGGGCCGTCTCCGTGGACCTCCCTCGCCTATATGCGTGCTGATTCTTGTGGAATGGGTACCTGGCTAGGTCCCCTTCCAACAGATATCTGTCCACTATCCTTTCCAGTGCTTTTAGCAGGAAGGACGTGAGACTGATCGCCCTAAACGATTTGGCAGCTGTGTAGGCCTTTTTTCCCGCTTTGGGGATGAAGACCACTTTAGCTGACCTCCAGGTCAGGGGAAGATATCCCAGTGCCAGACGGGCCACAAATATTCCTCTTAAATGCGGTAGAAGAATATCCAGGCCCTTCTGAAGCAGAGCTGGGAAGATCCCGTCTGGCCCCGCTGCTTTAAAGGGCTCGAACTCATTCACTGCCCAGACTACAGCTCCGTCCTTTACAATCTCCTCGGCAAGCCGCCAGTCAACTGGTGGCATCGGCCGCTCCGAGGGTACTGCAACGGCAGGGCGTTCGCCCGGGAAGTGAACCTCTAAGAAGTATCTTAATGACTCCTCCCTAGAAGTAGTCCAAGTCCCATCTTGCCTTCGTAGTGATCCTATTGTCACCCTTGTCTCGCAGCTGAGTATTTTCATCAGTCTGGCGGTTTCCGGTAGGGAGTTCATTTCCCCACAATACTGCCGCCAGCTTTCTCTCTTGCTACGCCTTAGTTCCTTTTTAAAATTTCTCCTAGCCTCCTTGAAGTCGTCCCTCTCTTGACGGCTCGATTGTTAGCACGTCTGGCCGTCCGGTGCAGGTCATCAAGCGACCTAATCCACCATCGGGCCCTACGTACTCCCACGGCCTTGAGTGGGAAGGCTTCCTCGTATGCTGAGACTATATGACATTCTAGGCTTTCTACCTTTATGTCCAATTCCTCAGGGGAGATAATCCTCCCCCCCGGTTCGTCTTGAAGACTTGCCAGAGTAAGGAGATACCTCTCCCAGTCAGTTTTCCTTGGATTTCTTCGGAGGGTGTCCTCTGTCCTATCGGACCCAATCTTGAATCTAATCATCTTGTGATCGGACATCGAGATATCCTGAGTTACCCTCCAGTCAGAAATTTTTTCCATCAAACTTTGAGAGACCAGCGTAATATCTATCACCTCCTGGCGGATGCGGTTGATAAACGTTGGCTCTTTTCATCTGTAGGTTCGTCGACGCCAGGTACTCTAGTAGAGCTTCGCCCTGGGTGTTGACGTCGGAGCTGCCCCACACTATATGATGAGCATTTGCGTCGCATCCAGTTATTAATGGAAGACCTTCATTCCTTGCAAATGCGACTATATCTTCTAATTCCTGAGTAGGCGGTAGTCTCGCGTTATCATATGGAAGATAAATACTGCTAACTACTACCTTACATTTAATATTTCTTACCTTATATTCTAGGACGACTGTTGTAGCATCCTTGGTTCCAAGTTGGGGCAGTGGCACCAACTGCAGATCCTTGGAGGCTACTATACAAGTTCTTGGTCGGTCGTCCCCTCCTTCCTTTCCGACTATCACCTGGTAGCCGGACATTCCTAATCCCCTAACTCGATTCCTAAAAACGTAGGGTTCCTGAATTAGTACAATTTCTCCAGTTTTACCTGTCAAGATGTTCACCAGTTCCCCAGTGGCATCCTGACTGTGCTGGAGATTTATTTGACTCACCCACAATAGGTCCATGGGGGGATCTGCATGGTGCGGGTTTGGGTGACCTATTTCCCTTTCTCCTCGGTCGGCCTCGGCATGTCGACCCCCGGAAGGCCCCTGGCGAGTGGCTCCACCCCAAGCCGCCATGGTCCGCAACATCTCCTCCACGAGATGTTCTCTCAGACGCTCTGCCTCTTCAGGTGTGATAATACCAGCCTCGTGGCTAGACATTATAATGACCTGATTTTCTCTCCTGGCAGCAGAACTATAGCTGGCCAGTTGTGGCCTGGCCCCTGTGCTTCCCCTAAGTAAGGGAGACACATGGACCGCATCACCTGCTGGTCTCAAGGGTGTCCGGACCGCCCTGGCCCGCTTGTTCTGCCGCTCTGGAGGGGTGGTCTTCTCTGCAACCCTCTGCCGCTTGGAGCCCTTGGTCGGAGGCTGAGTAGTTGGAGGTCTTTGCCGACTCCCAGGTTCCTCTACCCCCCTCACCGAAGCAGGAGCAGAAGGGAGTGAGATGGGTTGCCTTTTGGCTTCCCTTCTTTCCTCCCTTCTTGCCCACCTTGCCTTAGGGCCCCTCGTGTTAGAGGGTCGGTCTCTGTACGCCTGCCTACCAGTCCGGTGCTCCTGGCTTTCCTTGACGGTAAGCCTAGAACTCGGGGCCGGTTGGCTGGCGCTCGCCGAAGCAGAAGAGGCTAGAACAGAGCCCTCCAGCTCTACCGGTCGAAGTGAATCGCCCGGCACTGAACTTTTGGCCTTCTGCTCCTTCCTCCTGCTTCTGACTTTCTTCTTTCTGACACGGCTGCATTAAAATGTTTTAGGTGACTGGCACATGCTCATGCAATTGCCATACATCTTGTTCAAAACACGTATTCATCAAAGAAAAACACTCAATATGACCATATTCCTGTACAATAACAGATTGCCACAAGAGGTCTTTTTGAGTATTTTTGTCAAGCACTTGTTGCAGTAATACAGGGAACATGTTAAAAATTAATTTCAGTAATTTAAAACAGTTACATTATTAGAACAAGTAGGTAATGCAATATATTTTTTACAATTTCAGTCGAATAGAACCTGTCCAATATGTCGTGGCAATGCTTCAGACTACTTCAGTAATAGCGATTAGAACTTCATACCCCATATATCAGAAAGCAACTATATATTTTGAACCTCCCTCTATACACTACTAAAAAATAATAATTTTCTGTCAGGTGCCATTAGTTGCCAGTAATAGATTTAAATGTCATAAATAAATAATTAAATGTGGTAAATCACTTCTTTCTAATTTTCTTTGTACAGTCGTTTGCAGTAAAGGCAACATGCTTCAAGCAAAGTGGGTTGAACTAAAAAATTTTTTGAGGCGGTATATTTGTTAATCACTCACTCAACATTTTAATTTAACTTACCAGTATGTGTTCACTAAGCCATAAAATACACAATAATTTAACTTTTAAAATTATGAAACGATGTGTTTCGATTCAAGATAATGCACACTTAATTAATTTATGCATCATAAACTTAATATGTAGCACATAATTATCAAGTCTCAGTCACATATCGGCCTTAAAAATTACGTGTATACTTTTGACCCACTTCTGTGCGAGAGAGTTCTTTAACAATAATTCTGTATACTAAAAGGGATGATTTTTTTAAATAGCGTGTTTCCATGTATCAGTGTCGTTACACCTAACTCTTTCATTGTTAACTACCTCCTAATATAGAGTTGTCAAGTCTGCATCAGAATATCTGTAAAAGGTTAGAACTGTTTTTGTGCCAAGTTACAGCATTTAAGAATCCGTTTATTAATTTTAAATTTTAGAAGTAGTACTCTTTGTCATGATTTCAAAATACTCTATTTTTAACTGCAAAACTTCTATCTACTTTCACATAGTTCTAGTGCTGTATTATGTTTTAAAATTATTATGAAGAAATACATATTTATTTTTTTCTTTAGTTGTGGGGGTTACCATTTTACATATATATATATTTTTGTCAAAGCTCATTCATAAAAGTCAATTTTATCCAGCATCAGAGTTTCATATATACATATCGTTGGCGATCTGGCAAATACTCCTATCTTACAGTTTTTTTTTTTTATCTAGAGTTAAATACATTAAATACGATACAATTAGTTACTGCGTAGACATATGTAAACTCCCCTATAAATAAGCACATAACTAATCTTTATTATTAAATAGGTACAACCTAATAGATACATAGCTATCACAGATAGAACAGCACATAATAATCACAAATACACTACGGATAATAAATAAGAACATACAATATTAGGATAAAAATTCTCTTAATTTAAATTTAAAATGATTTGGTGTATCATAATTTTCAATTCTGGTTGGGAGGTTTTTATATTCATTTAGTCCTTTAGTCCATTGATATTTTATTATCAGTTCTAGTGGTGTTATGCATATTATCTCTGTAAAGCTAATATCTAAATGGCTCATGATATAGGATGCAAATATAATATTTCTTGACTCTCTTGGAAAATTATAACCTTTCGAGATAGTATTTGCCAAATCGGCGACGCTATGCATTTACTACTTCATAAATTATGTAGTTTACTTGATTTATTGGATTCAAATCCTGTTTTGTATGTTATGTGTGTAACAATCTTCCCGTAATAGTTGTTTTTGAATTAAGAGTAATTTTTATTTTTATATGTTAGAGGGTGATGATAAATTTTATAGAAGTTAATCTGGTGAATGAAAGAAACCTGTAAGTTGGTACAAAAATATAGGGCTTTCTTATAGTCTTAAATATTAGTTTTGTTTAAATTTGTTGAATTGATAACTCAATGATTTTTATTCATGTGTGCGTGCGTGTACTATGTACACTCTTTTCCAGTAATATGTTATTTGTTGTATATTTTTTTGTTATTAACATTAGTCTGTAGTTTTTTTATTGTTAGTATTAAGTTTATGTTTTTTTAAGTGCTTCGAGTGTTACCTGTCACTTTTTTAACCTACTTTATTTCGGCAACTCAATATATTTGAGCACAAGTAATTTTTTATTGTATAGTTTGTCTCGTATTTTCTAAAAAATTTAAAACTCTTAAAGTACAACCGAGAGAAACACCTAATTCATTAAAACAAAAATACACGCAATAATTCATAAAGTGCAATTAATAGTAGTTTTAGAGTTTTAAAAATTTTGGAAATGTAATTGGATGTGAATTGCACCTTTGAAAAGTTAACATTGTAAAATCTTTCTACATATTCTTTGGGCTTTGTAAAGTTGTTGTTGGATCTCGAAATCGCTTTTGATGTCAACTTATGATAGTGTTAGACAAGAAATAATAAAATATATCACCAGTGTACAGAGAATATTTTAAATTGTATAATAATGGGTGTTTCTATGGATAGTGGTGTAGCGTTATATATTTATTTTTTTTTGTTTTTGTTTTATATATGTGGGACTTATAATCACATTTCGTGATTCATTTCTATGTTGTGAGGGAGTAACATATTTCTTTAAAATGTATTAAGCTGTGCCACTTTCTATAGTACACCGTCTATGTAATAGGTGTGCCTTTATATTGTACAATTTGTCATCTGCCTTTTTTTTTTGCATATATAATGAACTATCATATTCGTAAGAAAGCTACAAATGTGACTTATTAGGATACACTATCGAAGAACATTATTTTTAGGTTTTCTGTTTCCAGTTATTTAAAAAATATATGCTTTAAATATTTATAGATGAATTAATTTTATGATTTCTACCAAAACACACATTTGTAGCAATTTCAGGTGTAGCACCATTTTAGGTAAAAGTTAATGATGGCCTTTATTTGTTGATAGCACCCTCATTTGTTAATTATAATTTTTAAGTAATTTTAAATATATTATTAGTTCATATACACAGTGCCATAAAATATGACTTAATTTTCATACAAGACCACTATACCACCTTAAATTTATTTTACTTCATTTTTCAAATCATTATTTTGGGTTTATTCAAATTAGACAAAAGTAAAATTCGTCTTACGTATTTGCTTATAATTTATTTTAGCACCTTTAGTACAACCAGTTTCAAAAAAATAACAGAAGAAAATATTTATTGATAATCAGTGATGTAAATTTTGAAAAACCATATTCGAAATAAAAAAAATTTCACAAATATTTATAAATGAGTTCATATAGTAATTAATTGACATACCATATAAATGCTTCAAATATGAATATTGTATAACAATAAACTAAAACGTTATTCAACTCTAAACCTGACACAAAATATTCCTTTCGAAGTGTCAGATCCTTTTTATAAGAAGGATAACAGCCAGTAGTAATGTTTCATTTTGAGCTTAACATGATTAAATGTTTAAAAAGATCAAATAATGTTTATTTATCAGATCAGTGAACGAATCCATTGTTTTTTATATGTTGCTTTATTTTCATAACATAAATAACATTTGAAGATTCTTAGTGCGTAATCTTAATATACCGTGGTTTCATGTTTCTACACTACATAGGAAAGCAGAGTCGTTCGAACTCGTACATTCGAAGTAGACGGGAGAGCATAGACTGCATGTGCTGTGGCAAATTCTAGTTACATTTTGCATCTATGGGATTGCATGAGCTTGACCGAATGCTTCCCTATGTAGTGTTTTGGGATAAAAGCACAGTATTTTATAAAAAATTGTCTTTTCTAATAAACTTTTCTGTTGCTTCAGTAATATACTGGTTGATATTAATTGTTTTGTCATCTAATCACATAGTTAACAAATACAGTAATAATCAATGACATTTCTGAAGTCATTGGTAATAATTAATATATTAATATAAAAGTTGAAAACATGTATAACTTTTATTTTTATTTTAATTTCCAATTAAAAAAAAAATCAAAATTATAATTATAATATTGTGTTTTGAAAAATGTTCCAGTTTTAGTTTCAATTGGAAAGCTAGTTTACATCATTGTTTAAAAAAAATACTGTATTATAAGAAAATCATGGTGCGAATTTTATATGACTTGTTTCTAATTTGTCTGATTTGTTTGTCTAAAGCCTTATGTTATTAAAAGGTAAGGGTACATAAACATGCATGCAGTCTATAGTGTATAATAAATAAAACCAAATAGTAAAATGCACCATGGGAGGTACAGAAGATAAGAATTATCATCAATTTGCTACAACGCAGAATCAATTCTATCCATATTTAAGTTGAGAAAACTAATAAATCAGTTTTGACAGTTTGTTATCAGGTCATGAGAATTTCTGCTTTAAAACAAATAGTCCTGCAAGTCACAAAAATTATGTATAATTGAAACTATATAATGAAAATTACAATTACAAAATCAAAATAGTAGATAAAACATGCATCGTGGACCACAAGTAACAGACAATAAGTAATTGTAATATTCTAAGTATATACACACCCATATTGAATTATAGAAAGGGAAGCAATAGCAGTGTGGATACCATTTAAAGTCGCATCTCTTTTAAATTGCATATTATAATTTGAAGATTTTCAAAAAAAAATATTGGTTATACCAGAAAAGTAAAATCGCAGGGGTCAAAGTGATTTTTAATCAAAGACTTTATGTGCCAATAATGCAAAATATATGTCCTACATGTTTTATATCGAAAGAAAATATATTGCAATGTACAAAGTAGTTCAAACCAAACAAAAACAATTTGTATCCAACTTTTTTTGCAAAAATGGTGTGCAACAGGAAATTAGTCCTATTCCAATTCTTTGTTTTTTTTTTTTTTGAACACGTTTATTAAGTTCTGGAATATTTGACTCAAAAAAAAAGTCAATATTTTATATTCCTTAATGATTTTTAAATATCACTGCACAGTTTCACATAATCGAAATTTTCATCAAATTTTCTTTTTTAAAATGACGAATATACGAAAATATACAGGGTGATGATTTAGTTCCGCACAATATTCATAATATATATGTTAGGTTTGAAAGCATGCTTCTGTAACACCCAATAATTATTTTATTTTATTTTTTTTTCTTTCCAGAAATGTATAAATACAAAGCATTAATATGTCAGATTTTTAAAATTCATAATATAATTCAAAAAAACCATTAACATTTAACGTAATTATTTAAAATGTGTCGCAATAACAATCTGACTGGCCGACACATGTAAACACTTCATATTGAACATTCAATAATTTCCGGGCTGATATTTTCCATTTCGAATCGAATTCAATGCTTTAGGAGACATTTACAATTAAATACCATTATACTCGGAAAACGATAAGAAATCCATTTTTATTAAAAAGGGAGGAGCAGCAATTCAAAAAACAAGATGAAAAAAAATTATCCAATCCCTTTTTAAAAAATAAAATCGACATATGTCAGCGTTTTCCAAAAATAATTTAATAACAATATTACGAATATTGTGAGGAACTAAATCACCACGTTTTATACATAGTGCTGTTTAAAAATTAAAAGTTAAACGATCAAAATGATATTCCACAATTATTTAGTTTTACCCAATGTTGGACAGACCTCCCATGGCCTTTAAACCTTACGGGAGTCCACCAGCAAATTACCTACGGCCACTCCCCACATCTCACAGGGTTAGTGGCTGCAGATCCCAGAATCATGTGCCCTAAGCAGATGGAGAGAACCTAGAATGACTGCCGTCTGCATTTGGCCTGCCACTCATCCAGCTGATGTTTAGCAGGCCAGTATGGTGTTGCATTTCTAGAGCAGTGTAAATTATCAATTAATATTTAAAATTCATTTTCCTAAAACCAATCAATAAATTGTAACGGGACTGATTTCGTTGTCACTTGGTATGTATAGCAATTTCCCCATAACATTTGTTTTTTAACTACTTGACAAAGATTACAAGACACAGATATGCACTAGGCAACAAAATTTATTGTACCACAATTCACAAAACACTGAACCACAGAATACAACAATTTTCTGAAAGTTACTTTTTGCAAGAGTGTACCGATGTAGACACTAATACAAACGTTATGTGAATGACGGCCCCTCCATTCTAAACAACCTTAGCCCTTTGCACATCTTTATCTCACTGTTACGATATGTTCATTTTAAAGTAGCTGGAGGTGGAAAGGATATGTCTGTCTAATAGGCAAAAAAATATTTAGAAACCTGAATAACATATACAGGGTTATCTTTCATATCAAAAAATTTGTGAATTGTTCATTTATTTTAGGAGCATTCTAACAACCTGCTTAATATGAGATAGAAATTGATGTTTCAGAGGTATTATACATTTCATACATTTCAAAATATGTTATTTGAACATTTTAGAAATAAAATTAACTAGAAATATTATTTTTTCATCCAAAACCCTTATTGTTAACAATTCTTAATTTTTTTTTTTAAATTTTAGTGATGTAATCGATATTTAAAATATAAGAAACATTTTACTTTTATTCATAAATTGTAGTATAATTTTGTTAATAAATATGCTTTGTTTTAAATTTGTACTTTGTTATACTATAAATTGAGAGGGTGCAGTTGTTATTGAAGTACACATATCTCAGTCTAAAGTGCAATAGCGTGTTTCAACTTAAAAATAGCAATATTAATAATTATAAATTAAGGCATTCACATTATTAGCATTTTGCTGCATAATCAAACTTATAGATTGTATTTTTGTGAACGTGGATACCTAAGTGATAATTTGCTTTTAGTGGATTTTAATATTTATGTACCTACTATGTATTAATAGAAGCTTTCTAGTGCTACAATACTACTAGCTCTTATTTCAATAAAAATATTTAACAAGAATTGTGTTTTTTTCAACTTTGGATCAGCTTGAGATATTTGTATGATCAAGTCCATATACTCGAAATACTGGAACTCGTGAAGGAAAATTACTTTCTCATCTGTCTATAGACAGAAAATATTGGTGCTGTAATAAAAAAAATCTAATTCCAGATATGATAAAAATTGACGTTCTGAAAAAATAGCAAATTTGCACGCCATGGCATGCAGTCTGTTTGTTTGGTCTTTTGTGTGATGTTTTTCTTGAACACAGCTTAATGTGGAAACCAGAAATTTTACCTTTAATATTATTTGGGAAATCCAGGGTAAGACTCTGTTGAATATAAGTAAAATACCCTAGTAGCACCAAACATTTATGCAATACATTTTTTTAATATATAATAATTGTTGCGACAGTTTTTTTTTATGTGAAATATTTTTGATATATTTCGAATTATAAATCAGTTTTTAAGTATTACTTAAACATTTCTGAAATAATCCGTTTAATATATTAATTTCTAATTAATAAATCCTAAATATTGCTGATATAGTGTGCATTATATATTTTTTACTGAATATTTTTGAAATATAAATAGATAAATAAATACTTTATTGTCCAAACAGGTGATGTACCCACTTACAGGACAAATACAATAGGTGTAAATATAAGAGTAGCTTAAACTATAAACAAAAGAAGAAAAACATGGAAATAATTACATAGTATATAAAACATAATGTCATAATTAAATAGGTTGCAAAATTAGTATTTCTAATTGGTAACAATTATTACAAAAAAAAACCTAAATATTATTATTACAAAACTAACACACAAAATATACAGTTTATTTAGGGACATGAATTATGATGCGTGATAAAAATAAAGAAAAAAAAAAAGAGAGGTTACAGAGGCTGTTATACTGGTGCAAGATGGTTTTTAACACGCTTTTATTAGCTTCACCTGTATGTGTCTATCTATGTAACGGAATCTTTCAACGTAATTTTCACCAATTCAAGACGTCTGATTAAATTGAAAATTTGCACACGTATTAAGGACCGACAATACAAAAAGAAATAAAAGATTATTAAAAAAAAAATCCGAAATAAATTCAAATCAATAAATTTTGAAAAAAATTTGAATTAAAAAAATTTCGACAAAAATTCTTGAAAACATTTGTTTTCGTTTCATGACAAAAAAATAAAAGACACGTATAAATTCAAGTTGTTGAATATGAGTGGTGTAGTAAGGTGACCATATAAATGAGCCATATTCAAGTTTTGTGCGAACATGAGCGACATATAGATTTATGTAGTAGTCATTGTTTTTAAAATCTTTACAATTTCTAAAAATGAGTCCGAACATTCTTTTCGCGGATGACGTAATACTATTAGTATGAGATGAGAAACTGAGCTTTTGATCAAACTAAATTCCAAAATCTTTAGTTTGGTTTTCACGATGTAATGGAGTATTATTTATTGCATAATTATACTGAATAGGGTTGTTCTTCAAAGTTAAGGTGATATATTTACATTTTTGAATATTTAAAGGTAATTTATTTGATAAGCATCATGAACTTAAGGTATCCAGATCTGTTTGGAGGAGTTCACAGTCATTTAAGGTCTCAACAACTCAAAACAGTTTCAAGTCATTGGCAATACAAGAGAACATTGCTTTTAATATGAACACAAATATTATTAATATAGATAGAAAACAGTAGAGGTGCGAGTATGCTCCCTTGAGGGGCACCGCTAGTGGCTGTGAAATTGTGTGAACTATGACCCCTATACTCAACATACTGCAACTTATTGTGTAAATAGGATTGAAAAAACATTAATAGGTTAGTGTGAAAGCCAGTCATTTAGTTTATTTAATAGAATGATGTGGTCTAATTTATCGAAAGCCTGAAAAGTCTGTGTAGATTGTATCTGTTTGGAGTTGATTATTTATAGTATCACTGGCGGTTTAAGTAAAACAAATTAGATTTGTGGTTGTTGATCGTTTAGTAATAAATCTGTGTTATGCGGTGTGATTAATATTTTTAACTTCAGGGAATATTCTGTTATAGATACACATTTCAAAGGCCTTTGCGAAGTTAGACAGTAAAGTGATTGGCCGATAATTCAAAATATTGTTGATAGCACCGGATTTGAGAATTGGGCAAATCTTAGATATTTTCCAAGCAGTTGGGAAAGAGGTTAGGCTTAAAGAGAGATTAAAAATTATTTGTAACGGCTTAGCGAAAACGTGAGCACAGTCTTTAATGAGAAAACGGGGGACATTATCGTAGCCACAGGTAATTTTCGGTTTAAGTTGTTTTAGAACTTCTGTGAGCTCAGATTCACTTATCGACTTCACAGATATTTGAGAAAAATTAAGAAGTGTTGCCAGAGTATTGTTGGTTAGATTACCGTAGACAGAAGGTGTATACGTACTTTGAATAAAACTGGCGAATGCATTGACAATTGCTGGTGGACTGTGTTATACTCAATATTATTGTAGTACATAAGTTCAGGAATGCTGGAAGTGCCTTTCTTATTATGTATAAAGGACCAGAAGAATTTGGGATCAGATTTAATAGAGTTTTCTGTTTTATTTATGTGTTGGTTATATGCGATATTTATTTTCGTTTTAATGGATTTTCTTAACGCACTGAATTGTTGTTTGAATAATTCTGAGTTAGTGACTTTCAATTTATTGAAAATTTTGTTTTTCTGTTTGATTTCGTTTATAATTTCTTTGGTGAACCAGAATGGTTGCTTCTTTACATAATTTTTAGTAAGTGGCTCATACAAAATAAATACTGAGTGTAGAGCTGAATAAAATTCTTCCACTGCTAAATTTAAATCAGTTTGACCGTCAAGAAGAGACCAATCGATGTTGGCAAGATGAGTGTATAATAGGGGCCGATTGGCTTTTCGAAAGTTGTAGTTTAACTTTTCTGTGTTATAGACTAATACTGGTTGGTTTTTGGGAAACTTTAATATAATGTTCAGTGCTGGATGATATTCGTCTTTGGGCACAAACAGAAAGTCATCATGAAGTACTTGGCATTCATTGTTTGATAAGACTAGATATAGAAGACGGCCTGTGCTGTCTACTACTGTGTTAAATTGTTTTAAATTATAAAAGCTAATGAACTGACGCAACTTAACAAGATTTTGACTGTTAGATAAATCAAGATTGTTGTCATTAAAATGTGATTCATTAAAGTCTCCTACTATAACTAGATTGTTATCGTATAAGCAGTCTAGTGTTTCTAGTGCGATGTATAAATTGTAAATTTAGTTAACATTGCTGTTTGGTGGTATATACTATATAACAAATACAAAAAGTAGTTTGTTTATAAATTATTTTACAACCTACAATGTCTATGCTACGGAAGTTGTTGCCGTGCTGAGACAGATTAGTTTCGGCTGCTGTGCAATCATCCCTGATGCCCAGTAACACTCCGCCACCTCAAGAAACGGAATTGGCCTCTAGATTGGGGTCATTACGAAAGATTAAATAGTCATCACTGAACAGTTCGGAACTATAAACATTGGATTGTATCCAAGTCTCTGTTATAGCAACTAGTTTATATTCTGAAACAACGGCACATTTGAAGAAATCTTGGATTTTTATGTTCAGGTCTTGTACATTTTGGTAGTAGCAACTTATATTAATTTGTGAGCTCTGTTTGGACTTCGTACCTAGTTTTTACAATTTTTGGATCGCTATTAAAATATTTTATTCTTAGATTAGTTTCACCTTTACTGACGCGCGCAACAAGTTCTTCTTTTAAAAGCTTATATAGTGTTGAGTTTGGTTTGGAGTTTTATCACTCGTGACGATTACGTTCTTGAATTTTTTTTGTTCTTTATCTCGTTCCCATTTCTTAAAACATGTATGGCTTCATCTGAAGACGTGAGTATAATTTTCATGGGTTTTGGTTTGCTGTTATTTGGTTTAAGTTGGCCTACTCTAAATATTTTAATGTTGTCTGTGATATTGGGAAGCGTAGCTTTTACTAGCTCAAGTCCCATATCTTTGTCTGCTTGAATGTTGTTCTGATTCTCGGGAAGTCTAAATACCATTACATTCTTTTTACGAAGCTCACGTTCACTCATTTCTGATATTATCTCGTTTACTTGGAGGATTGATACAGGATTGGAGTTAGATTTAGTGGGTGTTGAGGCTTCAATAGATCTATTTCGGCCTTGAGTTCTCGGATAGTTTGTATAATCAAAGGTATCTGCAGTAAACCACTGTTGCAATCACTGCATAGGAAACGAAGAACTCTTTTTAAGTTGCATACATTTTATCTCGGAGGATGTTAAATCTGAACAGGGCTGTGCGTGTATTGGTCTCTTACATGAATCACAATCAAAACATATTTCGTTGTCTTCTATATCCTGTTTGCATTTGGCGCAGTTAGGCATTTTAGGGCTGAGTTAGGACTGGTGTTACGGTAGAACGAGTTTTACTGCCATAGTAAAATTTTTGGCTGGCGCCGATTCAAATAGAATCTTTTTCTACTGTAGCTCGATTTTTGGCTGTCACTGCAAAAATCTTCCCTCAGTGTATGTATACATTTCCAACGTTATCTCTGTTACATAAACAAAACTTTAAGAGCCTACAAACCATGTTGTGTTAAAACAGACAATCCAATAACATGTAACAAAATTTAAAACAAATACCTAATAATTAATAGTGTAAGTAAATTGTAGTGTAAAACAACCATAACTATGTTTTTAAAATATTATATTAATTGTAGTTCCTTTGATAATGGTGTAATAAACCGAAACGTTAGAAAAAAAATAATAAAATTAGTTATACCTGACCGAAATCCCCACAAAAAAAAACTATCAGATATTAGCTAATAATTTAGTAAATGACACAGAATAAACTACACTACAATTGTGAGTGATATCTATTTTATAGTGTGAATTAAAACTACAAAACTCTTTGGAAATTTTTTAAAAAATTCATGAATAATTGGAACTACTGGAATGTCAAATACAATTACTAATTAGATACAAAGACAATTTAGTTGTGTGACTACTGATTTAAGTACCCACTAGGTATATAAAAAAAATCTTTTACTGTTTGCCATGAAGTCACAGCAGAGACAACCCGAGACGCGCAAGTACGTGCTAAAATTTAATCCGCAGTATTAATTTGTTCGATTGTAATGGAAGGTGAAAGTAGATGGCGCAAGAAGCAAACGCCCGCGAAAATTCAAAACCCCCTTTATATTATTTTATTGATATTATTTATAAACTTTATTTCTGTAGCAGTTGGTGATCGTTTGTGGACCAGAAGTAGTCGATTAGTTGTTTTTAAATACTTCTATTCGCTGGAAGTTAAAAACTAACCGAGTGACTATCTCTGATGATCCACAAACGATCACCAACTGCTGCAGAAACAAAGCTATTTTAAAGTTAGAATACAAAACTAGAGGTCAAATAATTTTTATGTTAAACTAATCAAAAGGTTAATTGTAACCTTGTTGAACCGCTTAACATAAGATTTAAAAGAAATATGTTTTTGTATTGGATAATTAACATAACACTCAAAACACAAGTAGGTAGGTAATAATATTTTGTACAAAATTTATTAAAATAAGAAAAAATACAAAAAAGCAAATTTAGGACATTTTGTCAATATATTACAGAAAATATCAAGAAGGCATGATAGTTATTTATGCAACAAGACCGGAAAGTGATTCTTAACAGGGCGAGCTGGCAATTTCCATTGCAAAAGCCCTGGCGAGTCCAGTAAAGTCACTTTCTGGGTGTGTTGTGTACAATGTTTTTTCTGCAATGGTTCCTGCTAACTTTTTAACTTTAATAAAATATAAAATCAACTGACAGACATCAGACACTTACTTTCAAGGAAGACTGGAATAATCATTTTTAATTGTTATCGAATACTTTTTGTCAACAGAAAATGACATAAGGAATCGGTAAAGACTTTACAAATCCTTATGTCACTTTGCCGGGCTAGACCTGTAAATATGTATTTTCCACTCAAAAAATTGATCACAGTTAAATTTCTAGAAGGTTGCAGAAAAAGAATATTATTTAATGATTATAATTAAATTTAAAATTTTTATTAGGCTTTACTTGCAGGGACTACCTTAAAATGTTATTAAGTGCTAGATAAAAAAATCATGTATTGTGTGGCACGCAACGTGGCTCTATAAAAATTAAGGTTCTAATTATGCGAAAGAATCTTCAGTTTTCTCTTTGTCTCACGAGCACCATTTTTTTTATGATTCTTTTATTCATTTTGCCTCACGAGAATCTTTTTTTATTTTGCTTCTGTGCCTCATTGTGCCTCTTACACCACCAAGGAATCCCAATTCTAATAATTCCATGGTTGTTTTCGAACGGTGACATTCTGATCTGATACAGAAGTGCTGGGAATCTCCTCCAAAAATTCACTAGCTGCCTTCACTATGCTAGGAAGTTCTTCCGCCAACTCATAAGGTATATTCTTTGAAGTTGAGGCCTCGCTTGAGGCTAGATCTGAAGTAAAATGAGATAGATATTAGTGACCATGTTTATTGGTTCAAATCTATATTTCTTTATTTTGAATAAATTAAATAATAGTAAAAAGTCTGCGATAATTCTACCAAGCTAATTAGTAACAACTATGGATTGATATCTAAGGACCCCTCACCACCAACATTTTGTAAAACACATATTACCTGCTTGCACTTGGTATGTTGCCAACTGATGACATGGAAAAAGTGTGGGGACTGCATTGCGGGTCAACCTATGACTACTTAGGTCGACATAACTTTCAACAGTAAAATGACGGGAGCATATCCTATAATTTTGAAGAGTTTCTTCAGTGTAATGTATACCCATATTCTCTTGCCAAATTTTTGACCTGTAAAACATAAAAAATTGTGCTGTTAGAAGTGTTGTTAATTTAGTGCAGGCCTTAATTTACCTTTCCAACCTTGAAGGAAAATAATGAAGTTTTGCCACATCGTCCTCCGAAGAACCACACACATAACACAATCTAATTCGTGACTCTGTGGCCATCTCAAACAAAAAATAACCTACAACCAATTTCAAAGTTTATTATGAGGAATGAAATAAGTAAAGGATACAGTTAGCACATTTTCTAATACTGTTTATCCTTTCTGATTAATATATAGGTTAGATATAGATAATTATTTATAATTTTATAACTTACCAGTTATATGAAATTGGTAGTATTTAAGAAGAGAAACAGTCTTTAACACACAAATATCACAAAATACAACGAGAAATATACAACATCACGACAAAATAACAAACACTTCTTTCGTCAACCCAAGTTGACAGATAAATACCACAGAAAAAGCGCGGGATAGAACAGAAATGACAGCAGTGCAAGTGCTACCCTCTGCTTTCACCTTCCATTTTATCGGACTAGGACAGCTATATTTGACTATTCTTATATTAAATAGAGATAGCGAATAAATGTTAAAATCGGACAAAATTTTCTATCCACTTGCACGTCTCGGGTTGTCTCTGGTCACAGTAAAATTTAGGAATATAATACTAGATGTGACGTCCTTGCAAACTTAACGTAAAATGATAAGTTTTTTAACGGCAGATTTGCAATGATGTCACATTTAATAATTATTCCTAAATTATACTCTGACGTCATTGCAAACTAGTGTAAAAATACGTTTCGATTTGATGTGAAATGATCTAAAAATTGAAAAC
Source organism: Rhamnusium bicolor (assembly GCA_029963845.1). Lineage (NCBI taxonomy): Eukaryota > Metazoa > Arthropoda > Insecta > Coleoptera > Cerambycidae > Rhamnusium > Rhamnusium bicolor. Next base: position 749,500 of record JANEYF010000780.1, read on the forward strand.
TCCTAACACTATTTAAAAACTTCTCAGTGTTGCCACAAGTGTTAATGCACGTCATACTTTACGAGTTCAAGGTGTATTTTTTCAAACTCATTTAATTGAATAAAGTGAAAATAGTAACTGTAATGACTTAATGAGCCATAGCAAAACGCAGTAAAGCTCAGTAATATCAGTTGATTCACTTGAATCAGTTATATCAGTTCGAAAAAATACATATACATTCTGTAGAATAGGCGTGGCCAACATAGCCAACAGCCAACATCCAGAGTCGTTACGTCATGATCGAAAGACTTTTTTCTGTTCTGTGCGAAAGACTTTGGCAACACTAAAAAGGTTCCGATCAAATATTTCTTCTATGGAGTGTAGAGAAGGAGAAATGTCTCCGTGTTAAAAAATGTGATCGGATTTTCGATGGAAGAATAGGTGGCGCTGATTTACAGGAGGTATTCTACGTGATTTTGTTTTTACTATTTTTATTATTTTTTTACGCTGTATAATTCTTTTCAACACCTACATAATATTATGTTTTCGTTAGTTTATAGAATCTGAAGCTAGTTTCAGAGATATAGTAAGTGTTTAACTTCAGACTCAATCCCATAATACGATCAGCGCCACATCTCAAACCTTACAGAATTCAGACCACATTTTGAACGTACCGTCCATAAGAGACGTTCCTCCTTCTTTACACTCCATAATTTCTTCTGCGAGTGTGCCTATTTATTTATTCACAGAATTGTTAATTAATTCTTAGATATAATGCCATCTGTGCAGATTATAAAACATATCGATAATTTTTCTTTTCACCCCTTCCTCAAAGATGGCACTGTTTGGAAGTAAATTTTGTATCCATATTTTTTTTGTTTTAAAATAAATATTTCTAAAATTTGTTACAACTTTAATAGCTCAAGTTTGTATTAGATTCCTTGGTGTAATACAATATTTGCTTTAATTTAAATGGCAATACACATCGGCCATCTTTATTTTCATAATGGCTTTCTGACTTTTGTTTTAAATGTATTGTGAGAATTTTTAAAGCAAAACAACATATGCCAGACAAGTTGATGAAGATAGTTTGTTATTTATTTCATTATTTAAGTACAACTTTAATAATTTCTCTGTGTACTTGTACGTACCCATGTACTTCTGCAATAGTATAAGGTGTTTTGTTTATTTTTCTTACCACACAAGAAAAATACATTCCTTCTGTCAAAGAAAATGAATAGGTAGTTTTATCTCATTTTTATTATAATAATTACATACCTATCTACTAAATAATGCAAATAAAATGGCAGCCTCTGCTAGTGATATAGATAATTTTCTTTCTGGCCCATTAGTAAAATGGGTAAGTATATTCATTATTTTTTATCTGAGCAATATAAACTAACTGGGGTGGTTTTGTAGCTCTCCACTTGTGTCAAGAAGCCAGAGACTCTTCAAGTATATGAAACATTTTTTGATGGAGCTCCTATAAATGAAGTTCTTCTGCAAATTGATCCTGAACCGTCTCAACCTGTGCCTACTACAACAAATTTACAGGGTCTTAATATTACAGCAGCCAGAATAAAAATATTCCATTGCATTATTAAAAATATTAAAGCTGTCTTTGAGGATGAATTGGGTCAAGTTGTTATTTCTCTTCCAGATTGCGTTACTCTAGGGAGGTCTCCTGCTTCAGAGGCAGCTTTAGAGCAGTTGAAATTGTTAATATTGTTGCTTCTTGGTTGTGCTGTTCAGGGTCCCACCAAGGAACTTTTTATACTGAAAATAAAGGAATTATCTGTGGATGATCAACATGATATCGTCGAGTGTATAAGAAAGGTTAGTAAATAATGTCTTTTCTGTACTAGTTACTGTGGGCAGTAAAATGGTCACATGAAGAATGAATATGCTATATTGCTATTGGTTAGTCATCTCCCTTAAAATGGAGGATAATAGTGGATAACATATTTCTCATGACTAAGGCTTGCCAAAATGTGCGCGGGACATAGGAGTACGCATCATAATAAGCGTAATAAAAGAAATTAACACGCAAACACACTAATGAGTACAATATAGTGTTATTGCTCGCCTCAGTATTTGTCTGCCAGTGAAGAATCACTGAACCGTTGCACAAATTGCCAGGTTTCCTCATGACCGTTTCTACTGCTACTGTCCATGAAAAAGCTAGAATACTCACTGACCAAAGTACCGATATGTAATTGGTCTAATAACATGTATAAACAGAGTGATTCAGTAAAGCGCTTCATCTCTCATATCCGAAAGTATGTGAAAAATTTCTAAATTTGCGTCATGATTATACAGGGTTGGCCAGAATTTAGGGAATCGATAGAATACACCAAAATAATATGGGTTTATCATATAAACTTATAGCTATATGCTTAGATTTCGAATAGAGGACGTTGAAGTTATAATTTATTTTCAGTTTTTCCCATTATTTCTCCGGAAATAATTGATATATTGTTATGAAATTGGGAAGGTGGACGTTGTGTACATTAGTACACTTCGCACCATAGTTTTTATCTCACCATTTTAGCAGAGGCATGATGGTGGGGGAGGTGTCGAAGATATTCTTCTTAAAAAGAAACCGGGACACCACAGACCTAAGCTATTTTTTCTTTATTTTTCAACATTTACTATCTTTAATGCACAAAATAGGTTTCTTATAATTTTTTGATAGGCGCAGCATCTTAGTTAAACTCATTTCAAAATCATTCATCCCCTACTTATCAGTTATCTGTTAATTGAGAATCATTTAAAAAATTACATGATTTTACATTTTTCCATTAATATAATTTCGGAGGGATGAAAACAATTTCCATTGAAATGTGCCTTTCATCTTAAAAATTAAAAATTTTTAGCTGCATGTTTATATGAAATCTATATTATTTTGGTGTATTCTATCGATTCTCTAAGTTTCCTGATGAAAATCTGGCCGACCCTGATATTAAACCTCTTATGGTTAACTATGAGGTTAGCTATTGATTTGTTTACTTCTTAGTCGATAGTCAAAACGTATAAATAAATAAAAAAGTCATAATTCATTTCCTTTTAAATACGATATAAGAAAGTAAAAATCGTATTTATATATAATTTATATATAATAGCCAGATGGAAATTAAAACTAACCATCTAACTTTGTTTTAAGTAAGCTCTAAATTCCTTTTATTGCCTTAATAATCTTTGATTAATTTGGATTTGTCTGGCTCGTGATCTTTTCTGGGATTATATAGATAGACAAGACAAGTTTATTGATAATACTTGTGTGTAATAAAATGTTAAACTTAAGGATTTATTTTCGAATAGGAATGTCATGCATGTATTTTTCATTACCCATTTATAATTATAATAAGCTAAATTTTAATTTTTTTTAATTGATTAGCTAGTAACATTCTGTAAGTGGGGCATCTAATAAAAAATAAATCATTAGAATTCGAAATTTAAAAAAAAGGTCACTATTTAGTGTTGTTCACAGACTTTGTGTAAGTCAAAAACAGGACCCACTTCACAGGGTGTCAAATGGACATCCATGGTAACAACCAAAGGGTAAGGGTCACTGAAAATGGCTTATTTTTTCTTGTAGGTCATTTATAAAATTATGATGAAAAAGCATAATTTTATTAAAAAAAAGGTCTATTTAAACTAAAACTATATGATATATTAAGTAACGGGTCTTCATAAATGATCAAAAACCACATGACTACAAAAAATCCTCATGTACTACTGTAATATGAAAGACACGAAATCACGAGTTAAAAGGTACCAGTTGATCAGATGGTTTTTGATCATTTATGAAGGCTGTACTAGAAAAAAGCTATTTTAAAAGATGAGTTGGAACCATAGTAGTTCCAGTAACTGTGAGGTGGCTAAGTTTTTCATAAGCACTTTGTATTTATATCACCATTGTGACACTTTCGGCCTTTTTGTATCATAATGTGTGAAAAGTTTAAATTTCAATTTATTTAACTGTTCTAAGATTAAGTGGAGTCAAGAATTACGAATTAAAACAGTTAAACTGACATTTCTTAGAGATGGTGCTAAAGTTCTAATTCTGTGTTTTTTTTTTATTTTGATATATTTGTTTTTACTGTCATATCTAGGTAAAAAATTTATATTTTTAGGTGACGGATGACCAAAGTGTCGTTTTAACATTAGATTGGGCGGAGCAACCTCCTCAGAGGTTATATTCACATTTAAGGACTTTAACGGGAGAACGTGATAAGCTCTTGCAGCAATGGGTAACAGATTTAGGGCAAGAAACAGTAACAAATGGTCCTGCATCAAACTCTGGCACAGAAGGGATAGAATCTAATCATTTGGCAGTTGAACTAGCTGACTGGAAAGCAAGATTAAGAAAACAAAGACAAGAATTGTAAGTAGAAACATTCTTAAAGACAGTAGAATCTCGTTCATCAGAATTAATTCAGATCAACTCTTGTTAGGACTAACGAGAATTCGGATTAACACTACTCCGAAGCTTTAAATATTAGAATTGTCATTCATACCTATTCAAAAGGGTAATACATGTCTTCATCAATGTTCGTTTATTGAAAAAAATATGTTTAAGAACAAATTATTATCATTTGTCTATTGCACACATGTAAAAAACATTTTTTTTGCTTCAATATGTGGCTATTTTCTTACAAATTACACATATTTTTGCATTTTTAGGGAAGAAAAAACGGAAATATTAGCTGAATGTAAGGAAGAATTGGAACACGCCAATAGTTTGGTTACAAAATTAAAGGCAGAAGTAAGTGATTTATTTCTCCAGTGTTATAGTAAAATTAATACGTAAGTGTGAAAATTTGCCACTTTTAATGTGTAAATTATATATACATATATATTTTTTTTTTTGGAATTTCGGTCAGGTATAATTTTATTATTTTCTTTTCTAATGATTCGGTTTATTACACCATCATCAGAGAACTACAATTAATATAATATTTTAAAAACATGGTTATGGTTATTTTACATTACAATTTACTTACATTATTAATTATTAGGTATTTGTTTTAAATTTTGTTACATGTTAAAATATCTCGGTTGCGTTAAAACAGACAATCTAATGTAACAAAATTTAAAATAAATACCGAATAATTAATATAAGTAAACTGTAATGTAAAATAACCATAATTATGTTTTTAAAATATTATATTAATTGTAATTCTCTGATGATGGTGTAATAAACTGAAACGTTAGAAAAAAAAAACTAAGAAAATTAGTTATACCTGACCGAAATCCCCCCCAAAAAAAAAAAACCCATCAGATATTATATTTTTTACTTAAATCTTTAATAGTGTTTATTTTCTTGATTCCTTAGAATAGTGACTTATTGAGTGAAGCAAGACGAGCAAAAGCTTACCGTGATGAAGTGGATGCTATGAGAGAAAGGGCTGAAAGAGCTGATAGGTTGGAAGTAGAAGTACAACGATATCGTGAGAGACTTGCAGATGCAGAATTTTACAAAATTAGAGTGGACGAATTACGAGAAGATAACAGAGTACTACTTGAAACAAGGGAGATGCTTGAGGCCCAGCTGGCTAGGGCTCGGCAGAGGGCAGATCAAGTATTAGAACTTGAAGCAGAGCTTTTAACTTCTAAACAGAATATTAATGAAATTGCACTGGTAAGTGAAGGACTTGTTTTCTGCTAACGTCTCAATCGAAGTAGTAGAACTAAGGAAATCAGGCTGTTGACTACCAAGCTGTAATTTAGAGTATTCTTAGAGTATCATGTCAATACTATTCGGCTGATGTGGCACATTATTATTTCCATCACAAGCCATTTACGACACATTCATATATCAGGATATACTGCGTTTGTCAGTTTGCAGCATATTACCCTCACTGGGTATTTCTTTAACTTTTCCAGAGTGTTTTAAGCTATAAAACAATCTGCTTCTACTTCCAGTTCTATTCTATTACCACAGAATCTTAATTTTTAATCACATAGTGACCAGAGTAACCAGAAGTTAAATTTAACTAAAAATAATTTAGCGGCTAATTAAATATTCTATTTTATTCTATTCTATAATAATCTATTCTATATTATGATGATGAGTACATACCATGTGAGCCACAATAGGCCTGCTAATGGCCACAGTGGAGGGTTCACAAGGACCCCACTCACAATAACCTAACCTAACCTAACATACCATTTTGGTCCAAGCGAGGTACGTACACTGGGAAATTTTCTAATATATTTTCACTAAAAAAAAATAAAGTAAATAAAAAGCAGTTTATTGAATTGTTACTACAACATATAAATATTAATACTGCACTTAACTAAAGTATATTTAGGACAAATCACAATCAGTTCATTACTAAATGTAGCAACATTCAAAAGGTACAATTCATCAGAAATGATTTTCAATTATACCGTTACACTCCCCAAGTAGCACATTCAGTTGCAACCCGGTCTCACCAATGCTTTGACAGGTGTCACAACGGTGGCTCGAGCAAACTACGTCGGTACGCCACTTGGATCTTACAATGGAAAATTAAATGTGCTTTGTATAATAGGCAATTTTAACCAATTTATATTGCACTTTGACTAATAAGGAACATGTTTCTAATTTTATGTCAGAAGCTAGCTACAGAATTAACAGTATAAAAAGTTTATACTTATTAAAGATTTTAGATGCCAAGTATTCAAATGAACTCTCAAATTTCGCTGTTGCGTGACTAGGTATAGTGAGATTATTATAAGATCTTAATTCTTAGGAGTGTGCGTCAGATCTTTTACGTAAAACTTCATTTAAACATGATGTCTTATAAAAGAGAATATTATAAATAAAAGTGGCAAACTGCAATTCAAACTTTTTATTGAATTTTAGTAGATTTAGTTGTATATAGTAGTGCTTATCACTCATAAGTAACTCAACAAGATATATCCACATAAGGGAATTACGACAACTTTGCAACAACATACTCATAGTGGACTATATCAGAGACACATTTTACGAATTTAAACTCTCTGATAGTCCGCTAACCGCCAACACATTCAACTAGAGGAGTATAACATGCCTTTTTGCATTAAACACAAATTATCCCACAAAGAAGGAGGACACGCCCCGCTATAAATCATGCATCAAAATTAAACATTTTTTTCATTTATCTTCTTTTTGTTGCCTACATTTTTATTTTACTTATTTTTTGAGTGTATGTAAGTAAGTAAATCGTTTATTTCTACAGAGTAATACAATACAAAGACGTTTGGTCTGAGAAATGCGTCAATTACTTCAAAAGATTAAACAGTACTCAAAATAAAATATTACACATATTACACATAATTTTACACATTACACAAATTAAAATGATCAAAATATATTATTTAGATAAGAGATTGGTGAAACAGGACTTTGAAGTTGGTTTACCTCCACAATGTTTTCCGTCTCTGGCGGACCTCTTTTCAAGCTGTTCCTGTCGTTTCTTCACTAAAAAAGCTTTTTTTAATTCAAATTCTCTGAGGAAAACTCCTTCCGGCCAATAACTTGGATTATGTATTTGATCCAACAAAGCTTCTGGTAGTCCAACACTAAACACAGAGTTATTACCTTGGTTATTAAGTTTTTTCACAATTATGTCTTCATGCCCTTTAACATCCTTCATGTATTGCTTCATATCCTATTCAGTTATGTCTTTTCCTGTCACGTGTCCAACATATATCCACTTTCCCCTAGGTGCATCTATGATTTTACAGGATTGTTTTATTTCACCTGTTGCAATCTTGAACTCGGAGCCCTTTTTGGCTCGTGGTCTTTTTGAATGAACTGATTTCCATTCTCCATCCTGCATGCTTGGCTCATCTGGTTTTATAGCTCCTAAAGCTTGAGAGAACAACTTTTTTAGTGCATTGAGGTTTGAAATTGTCGCGTTAGTGTGGTTGTCATCCTTTATAGGAGCAACCTTTGTTGAGGTACCTGGAGCCAGATTAATAATTTCTGGGTTAGCGAGATCTATAATATTCTGCATTAGTTTCTCCTTTTTTCGAGTTCATACATTTTTGTATTGTTTATTTCGGTTTTTAGTGCAGTAAAAAATAAATTATGACCTGGGCAAAATTGCAACACAAATGATTCTTTTTGCATTATACTGTGTGAAGTGTCTTTTTTTAACATATTCAAAATCCCCATTAATGCCGGCTCAGGAAGTCAGTGAAAATCCAAGATGGCGGCTGAATTTTTTTTTATTAAAAAAATTTATAACTTTGTATAACTTTGTATTTATAATGTATAACTTGGCAAAAATGTTTAAAATACAAAGATAAAAGTATAAATAAATAACCATTAACTTTACTTAATTTCTTTTTCAAAATGGCGGCCATTTAAATAATTAATTATTTAGTTTCCAAATATTTAAAGGCCACCATTTTGGAAAAAAACGCACTCAAAATAGGTCTTATTATGTACTAAAGCTGTATGTGACAGCTAATTATGGGCAAACAACTGTAGTTTTTGATGGTTATACATCAGAATACACAATAAAAGCTATGACCCATAATCGCCGAACAAATGCAATTTTCCCCTCCGTGAACTTCACACCAGATATGACATTCACAGGAAGTAAGGAAATGTTTCTCACTAATAAGGGAAACAAGCAGAAAATAATTACTCTAATCGCTGAAGAAATACGACAACAGGGATGTTCAGTAATTCATGCAGTTGATGATGCTGATGTTGACATTGTTAAAACTGCAGTGGAATCTTCAAAAATTAAAAATACAACAGTGATAGGAGAAGACACTGACCTATTGGTATTGCTGATTTATTGGTGTATCAAGCATACCACAAGCTGTTTTTCAGAAGTGATAAAAAACCTTCCAAACAGAATAACATTTATGATATCAATGCCATTAGATATTCGCTCAGAAATGACTTAGCGAACAGTCTATTCTTTATACATTCGTATACAGGATGTGACAGCACCTCCAGAATATTCCATATTGGAAAGCAATCAGTTTTCGAACGTGTTGTTGAAGATCAATACTTTCGCGAACTTGCACTATCGTTCAGCTCAACAAACCTTAATCCCAGTCAAGTTGAAGAATTTGGAAAGAAGATAATGGTATGTATTTTTGGTGGAAATCCAGATGATACACTAAATACACTTCGGTATAGAACTATTATTGATAAAGTATCGAAGGCAAAAATGTTTCGCTCAGCCACAGAACCTTCCCCCAACGGAATCAGCTGTCAAGTACCATAGCCTCCGTGCATATTTGCAAATTTGTATATGGAAGCAAATGCAAGAAAGCTTGAACCCAACAGAGTGGGGATGGAGTATACATGATAATATGTATGTACCGAAAAAAATGGACTTGCCACCAGCACCTGAAAGTATATTACGCATAGTAAGATGTAACTACAAAACCAGCTGTGGTGCCATGAAATGTAGTTGCCGAAAGAATGGTTTGGAATGTACCAGTTCATGTGGTCAGTGTCAAGACTCAAATTGTGAAAATAGTCCGCAGCGAATAGAAGATGAAGAAATGGAATGTAGAGATGAAGATTATGATGAATTGTGAAAAAACAGCCAAATCATTTTAATTTTTGTTCAATAAAGGAAAATAACCCATACTTTGAAATAATGTTTTTTTGTTCTTGTAAGTCTAATGTGTAATAAAGTTTTCTCTAATGTATAATAGGCAATTTGAGTGATTCAATACCTATCTTACCTATTCAATACCTATTTTATGCTTTTATCTTTGTATTTTAAACATTTTTGCCAAGTTACATCTTATAAATACAAAGTTATACACAGTTATAAATTTTGTAATGAAAAATACAAAATTCAGCCGCCATCTTGGATTTTGACTGATTTCCTGCGCCGCGCCGGGGTTAATGGGGATTTTGAATATGTTAAAATAGACACTTTTCACAATAGAATGCAAAAAGAATCATTTGTGTTGCAATTTTGCCCAGGTCAAGGAAATTTTTACACCATATTGACTGCACTATTTTGTTTTAGAACCGCTGAGAAATTCCTTATTTATCTCTTTTGATTTCATAGTGTTTTTGTTCATTAATTTTTGTTTTTGTCTTCCAGAATATCTATAATTTTTTGTTTATCATTTATCATTGTTTCTTTAGCATCTATCAGTTTTTTGTACAATACAATTTGCTTTGCCAAATTAACTTTTTCATATATTATGGGCTTACATTCAACACATAAAAATAATAAAACTCGGTTTTAGAGAAAAAACTCTTACTTCAGTTGCTGAAATATTAGCACAAGATCCACAGATTTCACACACTGCAAATGTATCTGGACTTTCTTTTTTACATTTAAAGCAGGAGCACAGATTTGACTTGTTATCATGTATAACAGTAAAAACTCTCTCGGAGTGAAAATGTATTAGGAAAAATCCTAGCATACACACGATTGGACCAAAATTGTCAGTCTTTAATGAGGAAATTGCTCGCAAAATGGAAGTAGTGATAAAATTGATTTCTCCAAATCGTATCAGAAATTTTTTTTAAATTCTTTATTTTATAATTTTTTACTAGTATGTAGAAAATGAATATTGTTTATAGGAAAGAGATGCTGCAAGGGATAAAGTGCAAGAATTAATGGATGAAAATCTGCAACTTCAGCAGGTAACCAAATCAGCCTTACAAGAAACGAGTACCTTAAATACATCAGCTATTGATTCAGATAACGAGGAAACAAACTCTGGCGACAACAGCTTATCTGAGCAGCTCACAAATAACGCACAAGCCCGTGCCTTACGATTAGAATTAGAAAACAAAAGACTACTATCTACCATTGACTCTCTTAAAGAAAGCAGCTTCCATGAAAGTGCTAATAAAATTTTAGACTTAGAAAAAGAAAAGAAGAAGCTTTTGTTGAAATGTGAGCAATTGCAAGAGAGCTGCGACAGATTGACGCAACAAAATGGGGAATTGGAAAGTCTCTTTAAAAATGCAATTCAAGAAAAATCGGAAACTGCAGGACAGTATTGATACCACTAAAGTAATATCAGATAGACAGAACGCCGAGTTGCAAAATGAGAGGATTAAAATAAATGAATTAGAGAAAAATATTGAGTCTCTTACTAAGGAAAAACAAAGGGTACAGACATTATGTGACACTATTAAAAAAAAGGGCTGATGATGCAGAAAAATCTTTAGCTCAAATGTCGGACCAACTACAAGGCTTGCAGGTACAAGCCGATAAAGGAAAAGAATCCGAGAAATTAGGCAGTGAAATGAAAGATAAAGTTACTCTCTTAGAGAAGGAAAATCTGGGAATGCAGAAAGAAATTACCAAATTAAAGGAAATTATAGAGGTAGGTGAGAATTTATTGGTCTGTAATTTGTAATGTGATGTCCTTATTTTATTTCTTTCAGAGCAAAGATGTGACGTTGGACCAGCACATAGAGAAAAGTCTAAAACAAGAAAAGGAAGTTCAAAGGCTAAATAAAGAAAATGCTAATCTCTCTATTCAAATAGACAAGCTTCAAGAGTTTGAACAAAAAATCTCAGGAGCTCATTTCCCAGGCTTCCATTCATGCGGAAACAATTGCAACTCTGCAAAAAGACCTAATCAACGAGAAAGTGAATAATGAAAAATTCAAAAGTAATTTGGAAAAATTAGGCCTTAATCTCGAAGTTTTAGACAATGATATTAACGTAATTGTAGAAAAAAATGCTCAATAATCCAGAAATATCCAATAGTGTGTTATCTATTTTCAAAGAACAAATCGGAGAACAAGATACATCGTGCAAAAAATGTGCAGAGACCTTGCATGGTGAAGTTTTAACACAAGCTGAAGAAGTCGCTTCCTCGATTAGTGCCGAATGGAGCAAACAATGTGATAAATTGTGTGCTGAAATAACTAGTTTGCAAAGTTTAAACGATGGCCTGCAAAATGAAAATGCCACTTTGAAGGTAGATGTATCTACTTTAAAATCACAAGTTAATTCGTTGCAGACACAGCAGACGGCTTTGCAGTTGGCTAATAGTCAGTTGGTTGCAGAAAAAGATGAGGTAAGAAAATTCAACACACCAATAAATTTAAAAGACATATACTTAAAGAAATTAATGAGGTTTTGAAATATTTATATTTGAGGTGGTTTCAGCTTCATTGTTCTAAGGTAAAGCGTCCTCAGTAGATTATATATGCATCACAATTAATAGTTTCTTTTAACGTTTTTTTCTAATTTTATTACTGTAGAACTTCTCTAATTCGAACCTCCTAAATATATAATGTCTAACAATATACTGGGTTGGGCAATAATGCGTCTGTCTTCGATATGTCAAGTTCTATGATAGCTAGAAACTTGGTTCAAAAACATAAATAAGCTAGGCAAAAAAGTCTATAACCAGAAATTATTTTCGAATATACAGGGTGAGCCAAGACGATTCTACAGGGTCAACTAACATTTTTTAAAATAGAATGCCATGTATATCAACATTTTTTCACACCTCTTTGTAGCCTCCTTGCACTCCTGTATTATTATTGACTCTCTCCCAACCACTTGGATGTAATGATTTTTTTTTTGTTGAAATTGTGCCATTTACATGTGTATATTAAAAAGATCACTACAGTCACAAATATCGATTTAAAGAAAAAATATGTTAGTACCAGTTATGAGATATCTGTGTGATGACACTCTGCCATTTTCACTTCCTAAAGGTATACAGGGTGGCCAAATATAATTTTTAAATTTACAACTATTTGAACTGAATTTTCTCAATTTTTTCAAATGGAACACCCTGTATATTTTTGGACGATGTGATATAGGATTGAAATACGAACATTTTTTGTACGTACATTCCCATGGCTATTTGTAACCATTTTCGATTTATTGAAAAATAACTGCAAAATTCAGCAATAAAAATTAAAAATATATATATTTTTTGTAATTCAAGAGATGTTATAAAAAGTGCTCCACATGTTGCCCATTTTGATTGACACATTTCTATCCGTCTTTGGAATGAGGTTTCTACTGTTCATAAAATTGTCGGAATAATACTTCTATAAGCATTTATTATCCTTTTCTTTGTTTTGGATTGTTGCTGGTGTGATGTTTTTATGGGCAGCATCTAACACGCTTATTATAATACCTTCTCTTGAATTATTTGAAAAAAACCCTCATTTTTAATTTTTATTGCTGAATTGTGCCGTTATGGTTCAATAAATTGAAAATGGGCACAAATAGCCATAGGAATGTACGAACAAAAAAAATTCGTTTTTCAATCCTACATCACATTGTCGAAAAATATACAATGTGTTCCATTTGAAAAATGTGAGAAAATTCAATCAAAAAGTTATAAATTTAAAAATGCTTTTTGGCCACCCTGTATACTTTTAGGAAATGAGGATAACTGAGTGTCATCACACAGGTGTTTCATAACTGGTACTAACATATATTTTTTTTAAATCGATAGTTGTGATTGTAGTGATATTTTGAATATACCTACACGTGTAAATGGCATAATTTCAACAAAAAAAATCATTACATCCAAGTGGTTGGGAGAAAGTTAATAATAATATCCTTTTTTCAGTTATTTAAAAGACAACAAATTCAAAACAATCAACACGACACCTTACTCTTGGATCAAGTTACTTTACGTACCTTACATGAGCAGCTGAGCATGGAGTATGAGGAAGCTAAACATGAACAAGAAAGTTTAAAAAAAGATTGCACGTGATTTAAGATCAGAAGTACGAACACTTAAAGAGACAAACAACACGCTGGAATCTAAAGTTTTGAATATGGAACTCGAAAAAGACAGTTTAAGGACTGATGCCAGAAGTTTGGGCAATTTGCGAGCTGAACATTCTAAATTGAAGGTAAACTAAAACTTTGATCATTTATTTCTTATACGTAATCTGCTTAGAAATAACGAAGATGGAAAAACTTTTGTAAAATTGTGGGTTGATGCAAAACATCCTGTTTAACAGTTAATAACATGTAAGTCAATAGAGATACCAATTTAAAATTTTGATGGAGAAAGGTTGAAAGTTATGTAAATCGAATTTGAAACATTTATTCCAAATAAGTGAATCATGACTTTTTTTGATCTATGAAAAAACGTTTTTAACTTTTATTAATTCTGCAATGGTTGCAAAAGTTCTTGTTGGTGGAAATAAACTTTTTCGTGCAACACTTTTCATACTAAAAGAATTTTTTCATGACATATTAGGTAAATAGTGGTATGCAGCTATCTTTGTTACTATACAATACAATATAGAATATCCGTTATACTTAGTTGATATGTCACACATTGTCAGATTTGGCCAATCTAAAGGAACAAAAGTACTAAAGTGTTTTTTTATTGTATATGTAGGAGGGTTTCTAAGTGGTGAATTGACCTTTTAAAAGAATTTAAAATTCTATTGCTTCGAAAAAATAACACATTCTTACACTTTTCTTGAAGTGAGCTTGGAACCTTTGATGTAGTTTTCCACAAAACACCATACACTGCATTCAACGCGCTTTTCGCCAACCAAGTTGGCATCATGTGGGGATGATTAAAACCAACATTATGATAACAATATATCCTATTTATACCTTAACTATTGTCAGGGTTAAGTGAATCGTGATTCACTAACCTATAAAGCGGGCTATTTGGGATTGGCCTTCTGTCACTTTTTATACTATTTTTACACTTTGTGATTTCCAAGGTTTCAAATGCCAGCTGTCTAGTATTTGTTACATTTCTAATGAATCTTAAATTGATAATATATATTCTATGGTTTATTCTCAAACGCATGTTGGGCAACATTAGACTTATCTGTTCTACCATATTTGAGATGGGCCATATGCTCTTTGAATCTAGTTTGAATTGTTCGTCTAGTTCGTCCTATACACTTTTGATTACAATCCTTACAGCTAATTTCGTAAATGCGCGACTTTTGGTTTGTTTCAATATTGTCTTTTGCATTGCCTAAAAGTTGTCATAGTTTTTTCCCCATGAATGAACCACTCTCATACCTATATCTTTAAAAATCCCACCATTGACATGGGTGATGTGGGATATCTGATTTGTATTAAATCTGTGATAATATATATTTTAAATTACAATAACACAGGAAATTTTTAAAATCGTAGTTAAATCTTAACTGTGCTTGACACTGAATTATAACTTCGGATATATTATTGTTTTATAGTATCAAAAAATTGACTGCATAACTTTAAAAATTTATACTTATTAAATGTATAGTAATATTAACAAAAATATACTGAAAATATAATAACATACCTCCAAATAAGGAATCCATCAGAAATCACCACTATCACAAAAAACACAGATAGTTTATGTACAGGGTGGACCAAATTAGATGGGATTTGGGTGTTTTCTCTAAAACTATGGCATATAGACAAAAACCAATATAGGTGTCCTGAGCTCGATTTTCGAGAAACAAACAATGGCGCAAACTGCGATCGACTACCGAGCTACAGGGCGTTTTTTGGAAAATTGTCATTTTTGGAAAATTGGCATTTTTTGGATGACCTCTATATCTCAATTACCACGTGTCGAATTGAAAATCGAGTAACACATTCTTAAGACACTTTTTTGAGTAGAATCCGTTGCTGATAAGAAGAAATTTATGTATGCCTCAGTTTTCGAGATATAGATATAACTTGTGTTTTTTTAAATGGAACACCCTGTAAATTATTTCATTATTCGATCACAACTTAAATTAACTTTCCAACGATTATCATATGTCATATTTATCTCTAGAAAAAGTGGTTAATTTTCGAAAAATTAAATATATTTGTGAGGAGGCCATGGAAAACTATTAACAACAACACTTCTTATAATATAAAATAATTTTGTCAAAAATAGTAAAAAACTAAACTACAATAAATGTTCGAATTGTTCTCCATTGACATCTATGCATTTTTGACACCTTCTTACAGCATTTGTTGCATTTCTAATCATGACAGGAGTTATTGTCCGAAACGCAGCTAATGTTTTGTTTTCCAGTTCTTCTATGTTATTAGAGCAATCTCTGTATATAATATTTTGTAAATAACCCCAAGGCCAAAAGTCTGTATAGTTTATACGAGCACAATTGAAATCGTATAAAAACTAAAAGCCTGTAAAAACAGTCGGCATCTCTTTATTGTACATATACAATAATATATAGAATAAGAGATGCCGACTGTTTTTGCTGGCTTTTAGTTTTTATACGATTTCAATTGTGCTCGTATAAACTATAGGAGTTATATCGGGAGATCTGGCTGGCCACAAAATAGGACCATTATTTCCTAAAAAATTTAACAATATCTAAACTGCTTTGTTGTTTATTAATGTTCAGTTAGCTAAATTAATTGTCAGTTACCTATTTAGTTAATTTAGCTAACTAGACATTGATAAACTAGTCCTGAGTGTTATATAGATACCTATCCAATACTCCCTAAATTGAGCATTTAAATAATTTCGTGTTTCATTTGACGTATGACCTGGGGCGCCATCTTGTTGGTAATATAATCTTTGAAATTGTCTTACAGGCATATTTTTCACAAAGGGTTCTATTTCTTGTTGTAGAATGTTAATATAAGTTTCGGTATTCAAATTACCGTGAAAAAAATGAGGACCTATTATTTGGTATCTGCACACCTTACACCAAATCCAAATCGTCCTTGACAATTAACTGTAGCGGTTACGTGCGAACTTTCATGAGCCCAATGGTGGTTATTATACTGATTAAAAATTTCGGCACTGCTTATATGGGCCTCGTCTGTCCATATAATTGTTCCTTCAAATCCTGGCACTTCATTGCACTGACGCAAAAATCACTGGCAAAAATCGAGACGCCTTTGAAAGTCGGTTGGGTGTAGATGGTGACTAATCCTAATTTTGTAGGGCTTGATTTTATTTTTTTTTAAGCAACGCAAGGCAGTTATTTTTGGGATTTTCTCTTACAATTTCTAAAACAATATTTTCTACAGCTTTTCTACCTGCTTTATTGCTCGAGGTTTTGCAAATGGTCCAAACTCTTAAATTTTGTTGTAGCTTTTTGAATATTTTTATGTCTGGCTGTCTCTTTTCTGGATATCTAAAAGTATTGTGCTGCCACTTTTGGCACAAAGTTTTGCTGTCTATAACTTACCTATTAAAATAAAGCTTGGAAGCTAATTTGAATCTTCTTCGCATTCTATAAAACACTTAATCATATCATATTTTTCATAATTAGTAAATTGAACCATTTTTAACAATGCTCACTCACAAATTAGTGTTTGACATTTATGACTATTTCGATTTTCTTTTTTTTTCCCATGACCTTCTCAATAAATATTAAAAATACGATAAATATGCATAGATGTCAATGGAAGACAATTTGAACATTTGTTGTAGTTTAGTTTTTCCTATTTTTCGCAAAATTATTTTATATTATAAGAAGTGTTGCTGTTAATCTCCATGGGCTCCTCACAAATATATTTAATTTTTTGAAAATTAACCACTTTTTCTAGAGATAAATATGACATATGATATATCATTGGAAAGCTGATGTAAGTTGTGATCGAATAATGAAATAATTTACAGGGTGTTCCATTTAAAAAAACACAAGTAATGTCAATATCTCGAAAACTGAGGCATGCATAATTTTCTTCTTATCAGCAACGGATTCTACTCAAAAAAAGTGCCTTAAGAATGTGTTACTCGATTTTCGATTCGACACGTGGTAATTGAGATATAGAGTACATCAAAAAATGCCAATTTTCCAAAACACTGTAGCTCGGTAAACGAAAAAGATAGACGATCGCGATCTGCGCCATTGTTTGTTTCTCGAAAATCGAATTAAGGACACCTATGTTGGCTTTTGTCTGTCTACCATAGTTTTAGAGAAAACCCCAAATCCCATCTAATTTGGTCCACTTTGTACACGACAAGCGTTTTAAGCCCATTGATGCAAATGCATTTCTACCTGCAAGCAATCAGCCAATTTTGACCTATTGTTATTACACAGTGGGGGCCTTCGAACATTTCTATACTCAATATTCTTTAAAAATACATTGGAGTGTTGTAAAATATAGTTTGCATCAAAAGTGCTTTATTATTAAACTTACACTTTTGTCTCTCTAGATGATCTAAATCTGATCCTGCGTATCGCGAAAAAGTGCTATAAATATTCAAACAGATTCTGATCTGGATAGTTGAATGGCTACTGATTTGATTTGATAAAGTATGGCACAATCACTGCCAAAAGTTTTTGAGTTCTGAAGTCTACGAGTTGGTTGGTACTAAAACCAGAGTGATCATGTGTACATAAATGGTAAAATTCTGGTAACAAATCATAATTGGATATTAGTGAAAAAACAAGTAGCTTTTTTGATCTAGAAAACTTATACATGAAACCACATGTTTCTAAGAAAATCTAGATTTTTCTTGGTACAAATGATAATTTTGAAAAGTTTTTATAGTGAAAAAGTGATTTCATGATAATGTAATCACTTTTTTTCAACTACAAATAACAGATACACAGGTAGCCTTTCTATGTGATGTTCTACTTCCAAAACCATGGATAGTTACCAGGATCAGGAAGAAATGTTAACTCTTGCCTATTTAACTGCAATTTTGAGGCAACCGTTATTTAGGTATAGAAAAGAAACGAGTCAGTTTTTTTTATCAAAATCACCATTGAAATTTTTGAAAATAATCACAAAATTACTACAAAGTATGTCTGTCTGTATAGGGTGTGATATTTTTAAAATAATTATGTAAATTTTCACCGCCATGATTTAAAATTGTTGCATTTAATAGATCTCAGTAGTTTATTGGTATTTTAGGATGATTTTAGAAACTTATTCACTGCCAGTGAACGTTTAAAACAAGAATATAGGGCAGTACAAGAAGAACTAAAATCTGTGAGGACGGAATCCCGAAATCTCAGATTAGGACAGACCGAAATGCAAGGAGAACTTAATTCAAGGTCAGATCGAATGGCAAGCTTGCAATTGGAGAATGCTAAATTGCAACAAAAATGTGATGTAAGTGAATTAAATACTTTATGAATCTGAATCTTCAAGGGTTTTTAAGATACCCATAATATAGCTTAGCGATTCATTTCCCACTCAAGAAAAAGATTTATTAACGACACTATCAACTAATACTTAAATTTTGCGAAAACGGTGCAACACATTGAGTGGAACATTTTTTACTTACAGTAGATTAGTTTTTAAAATATGTAATGAAATTTTTGAAGTGACCAACAAAAAATAGGCTTTTTATTTTCAGGTTGTTTTCTGTAAATACTGTGATAAAAGAAATATCAATATTTTATGCAGATTTGAAGGTGTAAAATTATCATAATAATAACTTTAACTTATATACGAATGAAATATATTTTCTATGCATCTAGTTATTGTTATAATGCATTTGTATGCTAATCATTTTAGATGTTATTTGAGATGAACCACTCTCTAGACTCGGACAGAAGAGCTTTAATGGATCATGTTTCACAACTTTTGTCCCAATACCATTCACTTCTGACGCATTCGCTAGAAGACAAACAACATTACCATGTGGAAGAAAAGCTTTATACGGATAAAGTGAATAATTTATGCAGGCAAAAGGAAAAATTGGAAGAGAAAATCATGGAGCATTATAGAAAATTGGACAATGCATCATCTAAGAAGTAAGAAAGGTTTGGCATGCGTGTGTTAATGATTTTAATATTTTTAATTTCTAGACGAGGTTTTGGTGCTACTCTAGTTAGAAGAGTCAGGAAAGCTGGATCTGATATAATAAATAAAGTTCCAAGTAGAGTGAGTATTTTGTATATTATTATTTTTATTTATCGGTATTTTGAAAAAAATTCTACAAGCCATTAATTGTGTTATGATAAAAACATTTTATAAGTACAAACATCCTACAAGCAACGTGAAGAATCCTCAAATCTATGACATTCATGTGACTTTAACCTCGTTTTATTCAGTTCTCATAATTTTTTACTATTTTCAGTATTTATATTATGCTATTTGTAAAATTTCCGTAATGACCTTCATATAATAATTCGTATTGTAAAGAAAAACTTCCAACTTCTACATTACAAATGGCTTAATATTTCGTGTTTTTCGTAGAATCGAAGATCTTGGCATGAAGATACATCCAGGTTAACTCAGTCACAGTTTACGTTATTGGGTGATGGTTCTGGTGAATCCAACGGAAATAATTCGGATAATAGTATGGAAGATTCGGGTAATCGAAGCGAACCATTTAAGAGGAATGTAGGTGGAAGTGGTAGTCTACACGGACATAAACCTAGGGATGAAGTGGCTCTAAGGAGATCACATAGGGATTTAACAGCTCATAGAAATAGCGTTGCAGGTGAGTGAACAATCGGTCAATAATGGATACTTGCGTAAAGTGTCTTGAAATAACCTGCAAATTACCATATTCTTCGTTTCTCTAAATGTTCCATGCCAAGATGAAAATATTTCAAGTGACTATTCGTAATACTCATTTTCATTTATACTGTTTGTTTTCAAGAAAATTTTAATCATTAATTTTAAAAATTGGTTAAAACTCGTAGCAAACGTAATTCATCCACAGAATAAAAAGCATTACTAAATATTTTAACAAAACTGTTCTATATGAGTTAAAAGTGTTAAAATGTACGAATAAATGAACAAATTTGTTGAAATAATTAATGCCTTGAAATAATATACAGTCCATAAATTAATAAGAATAAATTTAATAAAACTGGTAATATGTTTTTTGAAAAATTCCTCGAATCTATATAATGGTTTAAATATAATCATAATAAATAATAATAATAATAATAAACGTTATTTACACCGGCGGGGATTGCGAGAAGCAGGTATTAATTTCAACCAGTGGGAATTTAGAGTACAAAAAAATACTATTATTACTAGAGATCAGGAGATAGCGATAAATTCCAGAGACAACTTACACACGTAAATATGATATTATATTGTAAACAACGAATGAAACATTCCGAAACAATATGACATGATAAAATATTCTTGTGTACTATGCAATAAATCTGTTTTTTTTTATAAAAATGGGAACAAAAAATTAAAGGTATTTATCAGGTAATTGGATGGCTTGCAATTATAAAAAAACAATTCCTCACTGACCGTCATCTTGACGATGCTCGTTGTCGAGTGTCCTATAGCAATGCGAATGCATAGATAGATATAGGCGGATCCGCCTTGGGTATCACGTTTATGGCCACTGCCTATGTTGAATACACTAAATTCGTAGTATTTATAAAACGTCTATATGAGTAACATGTAAATACTAAACAGTGCGAATTTAAAGACAATGGACGTTAATTTTTTTTTTTTAATTTTGTTCAATTCCTGCAAAGGAGAAAAGTGAACCTGTGGAGTAGTGATTTCCCAGAGTTGCAACTTAACGGTACAGAACGGTGTTATTGTAAAAGCTGTAAGAAAGTGCTTTCGTGCAACGTCAAAGCAAACATTGAGAGACACGTTTCCTCAGACAGTCATAAAAAGTGTGTGTGTGTGGTAATATTACAGTAATTTTTTACCAAATATATTAACCAATCAAAATTTTGCATTTCAAGTCGTGTCAAAATTCATCCAATCAGTGAAAGATTACAGCGATAACATGCATACATGTGGTGTTATCATAAGATAAATAAGCAATTAGGTAGATAAATAACAAGGCTGTAAATGTAGTGATATTGACATTTGACATTTTCAAGTTTATGGTGCTTGGTGAAGGGTCGTTTATTTTTTAGTTTTTACTGCTTTTAGTTGTTTTTTGGATATTTTGACTGTGTCTACTTTAAAATGACTAGTGTGTGCTTTATATGTGGGAAAAAGTACGTCGTAGGACATGCCTTGTCATTACATCAGGAAGTAAACAATTCATATGAGCGTAGTTTGAGGTTTCTTCTGAAAGTAATTAAAATATTGTTTTGCGTTCAACAGGGTTCCTAAGGATTTTCAAACCAAGAGAAAATGGTTGAATATCATGGGCATTAATATTTAAGTGATTTGAGTGTTTAAATTTATATTTGTTCAAATCATTCCTAGCTTGAAGATTTTTTTCACTCCTTCGCGTAAAAGGTGTTTAAAAAAAAGGAGCAGTTCCACAAAGACCTACAAAAATATTAGTTGAATGTTGAATTAAATTCAGATCAATATTTTGCAAAAGAAAATAAATAATATTCTTCTTCTACCCCCGCCACTTGTTCAACGGGCAAGCACAACAATTCTCGCCAGTAAACTGCTTATATATGCTTATTACTAGGGCTCTCAAAAATGTTCCGTGGGACAGTGGCGTACGCGAAATTAACTAATACGAGAAACAATAAACTGTTACAATTTATAACAATGTATGTAAAACTTACCCTCTTAACTAACTTGCTTATCACAAACTGGAGATGTGTAGCCATTTTGCAGCATCAGGTATGTTTCTATGGTTGTCTCCATGAGTGATGTTCGCTTTGGTGAATATATATTCTTATATTTTGAAAACGACCGTTCGACATCTACCGATGTAATACACGCATATGTAAAATAGTCTTTAAACACACTTAACGGATTTGGGGCTGCACCATCACATATTTGTTTTAATTTGGTAAAACCGGTGTCTTTATTTAACACGCTTGCTAACTTTTCTTTAACGCGCTCATTTGTTGCATCACCTATAGTGTGTAGCAGTAGATTTACTTCGTCCACTATTTGCAGTGACTCCGCTAACGACCACGCACTGTTCTCTAATTTTTTTATGCTTTCATATAATGGTTTATAGTTCTTCGCAATATTTTTTAAAGCTGTTTCAACGGAAATATCTTCGAATTTTATCTGGCTTTCCTTAATAGCTGCAGCCTCCTCTGGATTGAATTGTAGTATTACAGCTTTTATTAAGTGAAAGAGCGACCCAATTTGGTCTTATTATTACAGAAAACGGTCTACAGAAAAAATCACTTTGTTACATTATTTACAAAAAAAATGCTGATCCAGGAAAACTCTAAAATCGTTTCTAAACCGGGGCTCAGCGTGTTAATGGGTAGTATAGCAATGATCAGGTGCCATCGGAAACGACACTAAAAAAAAACATTTATCACAGAAATGTGACGGTATTAAACAAAAAATTTATTCAGAACTGAATGACAAATATGTCTGAATTAGCATAGATGAAACTACCAATGCTTGTGGCTGGAAAGAGGCAAATGTTTTAATGAGTGCATCAATATTAGTAATATACATTTACTCTTGTGATCGCCAGATAAAAATATATAGTGTAGGTATTTCAACCTTATCTGCAACATAAAAAACGTCGGCTTCTTTACCACCGTCAAAGAAGTCGACGTTTTTTATGTTGCAAATAAGTTTGAAATAAACTTTACATGTGTGCTTTAGTCTTACATTCATCAATAGTTTCAGCTCTCTCATATGAACTTTTGATATTACTAAAACTCGCCAAAATAACTACAAGATATTTTGTCATATATGCACGAACATGTTTACCGTTAATCCTGGAATTTACGTAATTTATCGTTACCTTCCTCTACTCATTACATTACCAATGTCCATAACAATGTCATAACTCATTGAAAAAATACATAATATAATAATTATTAATTTACCAGTAGGTCTGATTTCTATGGTGTGGTGTTATTTACTTTCTTGAAAGTAGATGCCATTTGAATAAAAGCAAATGGCATGTTTGACAATTGTTTGTTCCAAATTATTGAATCGTTAAAGCTTCATAGTGTTTTTTCTAGCATAATCTGTGGAAATTTTATGGCACCAAATAGAATTTTTAGCTCTAATAAAAAAATGACATATTGGTTTTAATTTAAGAAAAAATCTCGTCATAATTTGTTTTTAATATGGCCGAAAAATTATCAAAATATGCTCAAAAAGTGCGTTTTTATTTAAATAATTATATGGGTATGAATAATATTTCAAAAAAAATTGCTATTACCAGTTGTATTGAATTTATTTCATAATTTATGACTGTGCTGTTTATACTATAATGATATGAAAAGAGTTTTTCCAGCATTTATAAAGTAATATTCGAGTCATTCCATATGAAATCGTCTAATCAGTAAAGCCAGCTTATTTTAGAATTTGCTCAAACTTTTTGAGAATCTTCTTTAGGGTTCCATAGGAGGAAATCCACCGTCACTTAATTTTCGCATGCATCAGTTTCCGCCTGCTCGAATTAAAGCATTTAAAAAACGTCATTTTTTTGCTTTAATATTTTTAGCTGTAAAAAATTTTCTATTAAAGATATCTACACGTTCAAGATGAGTAGTTTTTGTGCAAAGAATATAAATTCCCACAATCAATACCCCCGAAAAATAACACGGTGCTGAAAATACGTATATTTTACTGATTTATCGCGATTTTTAACCGACTCCCGTATCGCGACTGTTGAATGCAAACAGCTAATATTTCTCAGAGATCAAGTGCACATATCGTTGAAGAAATAAAACCTACGATTGACTTGTTCAGCCTATTCTTTATAAAATTTTTTTAAAAAAATCGCATTATTTAGGCTATAATAAAATATGAATCTGTTGGCTATGAGATAAAAATATGAAATTTACAGGATATTTAGTTCTTATCTTGAACCTCAAAAGTCTGTAATGCTCGGTTTGTTATTTTCATCCTTTGTGCGTGTACAGGTGGGTTAAAAAAAGCAAAAATATCAGTCATTTGTTTATTTTCTAGTTTAATAATATTATTTATAATTGATTACACCGGCTCACACAAAAAAAAAGTTGTTTGTACATTTGACGCCACCTACCTCCCGACATGTATGTCGATCCGCTGAATCTGAATTTGAAGTCAGTTTGGACCGTACACCCTCAAATATCGAGTAAATTGAAAAACCGTAAAAAATAGCGAAAATTGGGTGTTTCGGTAATAAAAAAAATTTTGTGGATCTAAACCAAGCCTAATTTTTATGTATTTCGATCCGCTGAATACGAATCTAAAGTATATTTAGACCATAAGCCGTTTTAAATCTAAGTAACCAACACATTCATATTATAGCCTAAATAATGCGATTTTTTAAAATTTCAAAATTCCAAGCAGAATTTTTTTTAATAAAGAGTAGACTGAACGAGTCAGTTGTAGGTTTTATTTCTTCCACGATATGTGCAGTTGATCTTTGAGAAATATTAGCTGTTTGCATTCAACAGTCGAGACACTGGAGTCAGTTAAAAATCACGGAAAGTCAGTAAAATACACGTATTTTCAGCACCGTGTTATATTTCAGGGGTATTGATTGTGTGAATTTATATTCTTTGCACAAAAACTACTATCTTTCAGCTTTGAAATGCCATCTTGAACGTGTAGATATCTTTAATAGAAAAATTTTTACAATTAAAAATATTAAAGCATAAAAATGATGTTTTTTCAATGCTTTAATCCGGGCAGGCGGAAACTGTCGCATGCGAAAATTAAATGAAGATGGATTTCCGTCTTTGGAACTCTAAAGAAGATTCCCACAAAGTTTAAGCAAAACCTAAAATAGTGGAGAAACAAAATTTTTTTTTTAGACGATTTCATGTGGAATGACTCACCCAAGACATTTCATTCAGTTATGATTACAAATTCTGTCTAAGAATTATACCAAATATGTCACTGGTGTTTACAAAAAGTTAATTGTAGGAGATCAAATGTACTGCCGTGAACCAGGCAGTGCTCTCAGCCTAGGATCCGTTGGCTCCCGTCGAACTGTATATTTATCTGAAGAGGACATTCCTCCGGTAACTCCCTCAACACCGAACCCAAATAATCAAACAAATACCAATGCTCCTCCATTGTTGGTTTACAATAGAATAACTACCACCATTGGTGAACCGCAGAGGATCTCACCACCTCAACCACCACAAACGGAAGAGAATGCTAAAGAAACAACGAGTAATGATAAGGAGAAATCTAAAAATGCTAAAGAAACGGCTGTGTGGTACGAATATGGTTGTGTTTGAGATAATGTATCTGTAGGATTTATTTATTTTGATACATTTTAAGAGTGCATATACCATCCGACTTGTTTTTAGTCTGGATTTTGAGACTAGATATCAGAATCAGTGATTTATCATTGTCAGGTTAATTCGTTAAACCAAGTTTTCTCCTTGTAGATATTTAGATCTATTGGGTTGATTTTAAAATTAATCTTTCAAAGGTAAATGCTGAGATTTATGAAGACGTATTGGTTATTTTAATGTAACGAAGAATGGGAAATGTGAACAATAATAAAATTCAGTACGCTGCACACTTCCTCCTTGATTTTCTTATAATGCTAACATGTTCCTTTGTATATTTCCTCTTTGATCCCCACCCTAATATTTTCCAAATGCCCATCTGTGCCTGGTTTGTTTACCCATCCACCTGTCTATTTGTCTATGTGTATTGTGTTAACTATGAAATGATCAGGAAAATATTCAAATGTAATATTTTTATTTAAGACTTCCATTAATAGATAATAATTATTAAACAATACATTTGGTGCATCTGGTTGAGATATTCAATTTCCTATGATGATGTTTTTCCAGAAAAAAAGAAATTTATTGTGTAGATGGTTAATTTACACAGAAATATCTTTTGTTGTATTTATTATTTTAATATAACAAAATAAATTAATGTTCCAAAAATATTGATAGTATTTTAGTCACAAAAAAAACGCAAATATGGGTATTTCTATACCTTGGTGTTAAAAGGGTCATTGTTTTTATTGAGAAAATAAGAATCTAAATTGCCAATTTACAAAAATATGTTTTTTGACTTCTTGTTCAAAGAGAAATTTATGTAATCACCTTTGGAAATAAAAAATCGTCTCGGTTGTGTTCCTCGACAGTAATTTCTCATCATCATTCAATTTGACCTGAAAGAAATAATTTATTTTAATTAAAAATAAGTAAAACAAATGAAGCAAATGAGATAAATACAATAAATAAGACAAATGAGATAAATAAGTCAAGATAATTGATATAAACCAGACAAACAAAATAAAATAAATAAAAATTGATCTCACCTACTTTAATATGATTATGATGGGATTCGTACTTTTCAGTAACGGTTAATCTGACGAAAAATTGTCGAGTATTTTCGACATAATTTCTCATTTTGAAACATTTTTATTTGAAACATTTTTTGATTTGATGCAATATTTTTTGGGTCCCTTCAGGGTGTACCTTCCCTGGTGCACCAGTTTGACAGACATTCAATAGGGTTCTTCCTTGGACCTCCCAGATATTATAGTTTCAGATTTCCACGTTGAGACATGTTCGAGAAAATCTGGTCACAACAATGACTAGTGACACACAGACAGTATGCCGATTTGGATAAATAATCCATTTTCCGTAACTCGATTTTTTTTCATACTGCCAATATTTCTTCATCTATAGATAGATCAGAAAGTAAAATCCGAATTTTCGACATATTTTCACATTTTGAGGCGCCTATAAGCGTTTGCGTCAGTTTTCTGTCCGTCTTTATGTGCGTGTGTGCGTGCGGGTGCGTGCGTGTGTATGTGTGAGAGTTAAAAATTTTGTGGATGTTAATATCTTAACATACGATGATTAGTTTTTCAACTATATTGGTGCAGTGAATACTGCAACAAAAACAGAAAACAAAACAAGTAAAAGATTCATATACAGGGTCTGTCTAAAAGATTGGGACACCGTTTAGCTGTAGCTCTAACCAAGTTGATTGCGCCCAAAAAGTAGGGTTCTAACTTTTTTCGTTTTCAATATACAGGGTGTTAAAGTAAAAAATTTGTATTCATTTTTTGTCTCTATTTCAGCGACTATGATATGTATCGACTTCAAATTTAGTAATGGTATATTTTTGAGGTCAATAATTACAATGGTGGTACTGCACACGTCACAATTTATAGAGAGCGCTAGTTACAGTACTTTTCTCTGATACTTTATACCATAATTTATTTGAGTTTAGGTTTTGGACATCGTCTTTCATTATATTTGAAGCGCAATTTAATTCTCTACAAAAAAGGTATGTTAATTTGTTGAAACGATAATGCTTATAGCCTGGATATTTTATTAAGATGAAAAAGTACTGAAGTTCAATAGTCGGGATATGGTTTAATAATTGTATACATATACTATCATTTCAGTGTATGTTGATAGTTCATTTGCATTTCTGGAAAAAAAATAAAATTTAACAATTTTTTTACAAATTTGTAATTGATAAGAGCTATTGAAATTTGTTCAAAATAAATCCTAAATGTTTCATTTCTGTTACAAACTCAATAGGTGTACTATCAATAGAAGGAACAAATGATCCAAGACCATGTTGATACATCTATATTTTCTTGTAAAAATGATTGCCTTAGTCATGGTAATATTAAGTTGTGAGTTATTAGTTTTAAGGTGTAGATTAACTTTATTAGGAACATTATTCATTTTATATAAACTGCATCGATAGCATTCTGACTACTACATGTGACCAATGTATATCATCAGCAAACAAATTAATAAATCTACAAACAAGTTTATATCGTTGATATAAATAATAAACAGCAATAGTTCCAGAACGCTTCCTCGTGGTATCCCAAAATTATCTACCCTATCATCTGTGGCAAAATATGCTCTGGTGTTTTTTTGTTTGATTGTTTTAAATATACATTTTGTGTTAAAAAAAGTACGTTATTTAAATTGTTTTTACTTTGTAGTGAATACGTTTATCTTTTATTATATTTTGTCTCGTATTTCACGCGCACACTCGCCTATGAACAACAATTAGCAAATTAAAAAAAAAAAATAGATAAGTATGCTTTATCTAAAATAATTAATTCAGTTAGACTTTGTGGTACTTTCAAATTACAACTTTTGTGGTGCTTCCGAATTACAAAAGGGCACAATTTTGTGGGTAAGTGAAAATACATATTATGTATTTTAAAAAAATCTTATTGCTATAAATTTTTACTAAGTGCAGAATCTCTTTCTTCGGTCACAAAAAAAAAAATATTGTAAAGAAATCTCATGTAGCCTTAAAATACAGTGAAATAGGCTATGCTCCTTTTCTAAACAAATTTGAACCTGTGGCAGTGGTACTGTTTGTTACACTTTGTCTGGCGCTGGGGTGGTAAAATATCTGTTGTGTTCTCTTCAAAAAGATGGCTAGTTTTGGCGCTGCTATTAATAGAGGTGTTTGAAAAATAAATAATAAAATATTGCTATATACAGGGTGTCCCAAAAAGTACGCAATACCATTATAAAATAAAAAAAAAAATTGAGAAAAATATTTTCTTGTCTATACTTTTCATGTCCTATCAAAAAAATGTCATGGGAAAGTTTCTCCAAATTCACTTTTATAATGGCATGCCAAAAATTGGTCCTACGTTCGTATGTTTACCGTTTTACAAAATTTTGTCTTAAACTTTTTTTCTAAAGTTAATATTTGTCATTTTATAAGGGTTTTGTGCACTTTCGGGATACCCTGTACATTTGCATCTCAACATTGGCCATTTGTTGAGCGATTTACTAATCGAAATTTTCCAAATATTTCAATAATCCAGTACTACAAATTTCATCTGAATAGTCCTGTCACTACTACATAGCTGTTATTTGATGTTGTAATGTGTTGCATGTCCACCAGTTTAATATGATTAAAGGGGGGTGACACATTAATATCTTTTGTATATTACAGAGGTTTTAAATTATCCTTAACCTATTTTTTTCCACCACACCCATGGCAGTTTTTGTTAAAACAACTGAAGTCATGCACATGGTTAATGTAGATCTCTTAATAACATATGTGTTTGTGTCACTATATGCACTCTTAGAATTTGTAAATTTACTTTTAATGTTATTAGTGAAATAATGTATTGAGTTCGTATGCCTTCAGCAAGATAGATTGTAAGAGCATAAGGTGGTACAGCTTTAATATATTTATTACAAATATAAATCAAAAACCTTACTGCTTTTAGTTAATTAGTGGAGATCATATTAAATGATTTATGTTGCCATACGTCTTGACATTATTATTTTTTTTTAAATAAAATTGAAGGGTTATACAGTGTCTCCACGGATGGGGTCC
This sequence comes from Rhamnusium bicolor, assembly GCA_029963845.1. Lineage (NCBI taxonomy): Eukaryota > Metazoa > Arthropoda > Insecta > Coleoptera > Cerambycidae > Rhamnusium > Rhamnusium bicolor. Next base: position 779,475 of record JANEYF010000780.1, read on the forward strand.
TAAAGAGGAGAAATTTCTTTATTTGTGGCCTTATGGAAAAAAGTTATACTTTAAAAAAATGTCTGCTTAATCATCAACTCCCAAGAACATACTCAAATTGAAATTCTCATATACAGGGTGGTCACCAGAACCAAATAAGTGAACAAGCATGCATTTTTTTTCTCAAACTTTACAAAATATTCTGCAGGTTGCAAAATATCTAAAAACATATTCAGATTCAAATTTTTGTGTCACAATAGTCGAATAAAACATTTTTAAAAAGTAATTTTTATTCCAGTTTTTGTGAAAATAATTTACATAACCTTATTATAAATATTATTATTCCACATAATATCCTCCTTTCATCATAATTTTTCAGCCTAGGTACATCATTTACCAAAACTTCATAGCTTGTTCTAAAAAATAAATCTACCATATTTTAGTCTAATTAGCCAATTAACTTACTCTGTTTATCTGAACAACTAAGCAGAAATAAATAATCTCAACAAGTGAGGTACAATCACCGCTGCGGTGAAGATGCCATATAGATTTTCAAAAGACGGACAAAGTACATCGGATCGGTTCCAGAATGGTTCCAATCGATTCCTTGGGTCCGATTACCTAGAAAACGATTCCGCTATTAAAAGTGCTTATAACGCCTTCGGGAATGATCGGAGCGGTTCGTGAATAGTCGGAATCGGTTCCTTGTGATCCATTTTATTGAGTCTTATGCTAATATGTCTATATTTGTACCAATTCGGTCAATATTTGGGGCATTTATTGCATTTCCAAAAAAAATCAAAATTCTTAATTTTTTTTGCCCCACTTCCCGTTTTCGGAACCGGCTTAAAATCAACACGCATATGTAGACCGTAAAGGTCTACCCCTGTTACAAATTTCAAGTCGATCGGTCAATATTTTGAACAGATATCGCATTTAAAAAAAAAAAAAAATAATTTGGCTTTTAGGCCGTTTTGCCCCACTTCGCGTTTTCGGAACAGGCTCCAAAACAATAGGCATATGTAGCCCTTAGAGGTCTACACCTGTTCAAAATTTGAAGTCGATCGGTTAATATTTAGGACAGTTATCGCATTTCAAAGGAAGGTAAAAAAATTGGTTGTTGGGCCGTTTTTGCCCCACTTGCCGTTTTCGGAAATCGTTCGGTCAATATTTGGGACAGTTATCGCATTTCAAAGAAAAGTTTCCGGACTTCCGGACAGACGGAAAGTTTCTGGAAATCTCGAGATTCGCATAGATCCCAAATTTGAGGTCGATCCGATCAGCCGTTCTCGAGATACGGGGGCCCAAAGTCGCCGAGCATAAATGTATATATAGATTTTTTTTAAGATAATCTATATAACAAGGGAGAAATTATGTAAAATAATAATAAAAAAAAATATTAAAAAATAATTTCAATTTTTGTGACCATTACATACGAATATTTGATTTTATATATTTGTTAGTGTTTCACAAAACTACAGAATATTTTGTGAAGTGTGAGAGAGGAAAAAAGACTTCAAAATAACTCCAGTAATTTGTTTTTATTCTTGACCGCATATCAAATAATATTTGATAGTGTTTCTTGAGATTTTCGGTCAGGTATTTTTTTTATTTTCCTAACAGTTTGATTTTCAGACCATCATCAGAGAACTACAATTAAAACATTTTTTAAGACACATGATTAAATTACATTTTGTACTTACACTATTAGTTAGGGATTTATTTGAAATTTTCTTACATATTTGATGTTATTTGTTTTGTCTGTTTACAACTATTTTACAAATTTTTTTAGGTTCTTAAAGTTTTGTTTATGTTATGGAGATATTGCTGGACTTGTGTATAATTTAAAGTAAATGTTTCTGCTTAACTAGTGTGAAGATATGATAGATATTTTATTTTAAGAAGTATTATTTGACATCGACAAAATGTAAAAATTGAATTTATATTCATCCCAATCAGTTCACTTACCCCCGGTATTATCAACATTCTAAAAGGACCATTAACCTAGAGGGAGTTTTAGTTTAGTTACAAGAAAATGTATTACCAGCAAAACTTAAATCGAGATATAAATATGACAGCCATTAAACCTAATTTTTATTTAAACTATAGGATTGCTATCTGATATTTACATTTTGTTTATAATAAATTTTCTTGTCACTAAAACTCCCTTCAAGTTAAAGTTAGCAGGTTAAAAATAGATTTCACAGATATTTTCTATATTTGTGCGATTGTTTATTTCTTGGCATGTTTTTTTATTTGAACATTTCATGTATATTTCTTCGATTATAATTCAGTTCTTTTTCCAAAATTTGTATACTGTCAAAGTAGTGGTTTTGTTTAGTTGTGTGTGTATATTCTTTTATACAGATACTGTTTTGATTGACCTATGTAAGTACTGTTCTAGTGATTGCAGTCTTGTATATCGTGTTGGTGTCATCATCGATTAGTAGTATGGAAGTTTTTTGATTTTTTTTTTTGTGGTGTATTATGGGTTATTGTTACATTATGTTGTTTAAATATGTTTGCAATTTTTTCGGATACTGTCGGTATATATGGCATGGAGACATACTTATCTTATTTTTATATCATTTGGTTGGTTGATAGATTTATTGTAGGTTTTATGTATTCTTTTTTTTATTACTGGTAATGATATTTCTTCGGAGAAACTTGATTAGCAGGTTTGTCAGGCATTTGGCTGTCAGTAACAACAGGTTCCCGAACCTGTTGTTACTGACTACTTTGTTCTTGTCATTATTACCGCACCAATAACAATGGTGAGTACATGCATGTTTTCCCTCCCAGACATTCAAAGACGACATATTTGAGGACCTCATTTACTTTTCTTTTCCTCGGCTGCATTGACTAAACTGCATCTATTCTTGTAGTGGACTGTGAAATCGAACCAAGGATTCTTCCCCGAATCGTTATACCAGGTCCAGTTAGCTTCTTCTGTGCGGTTCAAAAAGTCAGTTCTTTAAATATTTTGATGTCCTTATGCATTTAGGGTTGTAGTCTACATTTTTCCTTCAATGATTTGACTGGGATTTTCGATTGTCCCAAGTCTTTCTGGCTGTGCATATTTGAAAGGCACAACACTTGGAGATTGATAAAGCCCAGAAACTCTATTCTCCGGCTATGGTTAAATAGTGGCATCCTTTTTTGTTGGTGTCAGATCATCAGCGAATGCGTAATGACACCTTTAGGCATTCCAATGCAGTTGGTTACTTCTTATGGCAAAGGAAGTTTAGCAGTGGATTCACGACTGAATTGAACAGTGATGGGAAAAGCAGATCACCCTGAATCACGCCTCGCATAATTGCACTGTCTTCTGGCATTTCAGTTATCCCCCCCTCCTCTGTATTCTTTCTTACCCTCTCCCTTACTGGTTGGTGCCTGCTTTGCTACCACAGAAGTGATAGAAAGCATTCTTAAAAGTGTCGCAAAGATGAGCTTGTTGAGGCAGAGGACTTTGAGCGGGAGCTGACAGAAAGCTCCATAAAATTAAACACACTGAAAAAGCAGAAAGGAACCTAAGGCTCCAATTACCTTTCAGTATGAAGGCGATTGACTTTTAGATTGTGACTATTTTCCATTATGCGAGTATATGCACATGTATGTGTATATATGTATGAATATGTGTATGTGTGTGTATACAGATGTGTATATAATTGTATATTAGTGTTTTATCTCGTCTTATGTGTGCACGTTTATGAGTGTGCGGTTTTATATATAGATAAACTTTTATTACTTAGTCTTGAAAAATTTTTTTAAACATAATCTTAACTTTTTTATATTTTTTATAATTATTATTTGTATTTATAAAATTTACTTTCTAAGTAGTGTAACCAAACTGACGTTCACATCTGTACTATGTATAGCCAAAGTGATAAATAAAATTGTATTCTATTCTATTCTAATGTTGCAAATAAAAATACTTGCCGACACAATAAATCGCACATATATGGACAACTATTTTAAAAATAGATTAAAACCTGCGGAATTAAAGTTTTGTGCTATAGTTGTAAGTAAACAGTTTACTTTATAACCAATCACGGAACAGGAAATTTCCAACCAATCAGCATTAATTTTTAATAAACATGTTTCATGGTGTTCGTAGCATAAAAATATGCCTTATAATTGGAGTGATTGTAATATAAATAAGATTTTTACATCTTGCCGAAGTCAAATAATACTTCTTAAAATAAAAGCTCGTTATCATACTCACACTAGTTACGCAAATACACCACTTTAAAATATCTACAGGTCCAGCATTATCTCTGTAACATAAACAAAACTTTAGAATCTGAAACAGCTTGTAAAATAGTTTAGTTGGGATAACACAGAGAAAGAGATAACATCAAAAATTAAATTTAAAACTGCTGCCAATTACTTGGGGATCAGAGCTTCCTCACCATAGTAAAACTCAACGTGTGGTGGAGTTTATAATAGAAGTAATTTTTGACGTTTCAAAAAAGTCACATTTTGACGTTTTAATTAAAAAAAGTCACTTTGTCGTTTCAATAAAGTCACATTTTTTGACGTTTTCAAAAAAGTCACATTTTGACGTTTCAAAAAAGTCACATTGGTGAAATGTCACAATCTCTTCCTTGACCTCTAGAATGTGTGTACCAAATTTGAAAACTTTATCTCAAAAACTGTAGCTGCTATCGCAAACACAGACAAAATTTTTTCTGTCTGAAATTTTGTGTATCGTCATAATTCGTCCAGAAATGCAATAAAAATTTTCAATACCTTTTTCACGAATACATAACTTTCTCACTTTGAGGGGTGAGGAAGTAAAATGAATACCTAAGTAATAGTGTAAGTACAAAATGTAACTTAAACATATAAAACTGTATCTTAAAAAAAATGTTTTAATGGTAGTTCTCCGATGATGATCTAATAAATCGAAACATTGGAAAAATAAAAAAAATATATGTTGTATATTTGACTAAAAATCTCAAGAAACACCGTCAAATATTATTTAACCTCAATAAGTAAAATTGTCATTGAGTGAGTGTCATTCATGCAAACAAAATTCAGATTTTTCAGTTCACCGTTTTCATTAGTGGCATTACCATTTCTATACATGAAAAGTTTCCAGGGTAATACTACGCCCACTGTTGCAACTGGCACAAGTAGACCCTACCACAAAACAATCTAGAAATATGCAAAAATTCTGTTACTATAGGTCATATCTTATGGCATACAAAATTAAGAAAATGCAAACAGGAACTGGAAGACATCAATTCATTTAATTTAATCTCCATACCCTTAACCAATCAATAATCTCATTTTATGTGTTGTTAATTTGTGGTACTATTCCCAATTTTTATTATGTATTTAAATATTTATTAACTATAGATGTCTATTTATTTTTCCCATTGGCAGTATTTTTATAATTTCATTATCTTAGTGAGCACATTAGTTTTCAAGTTTTTTCCCAGTAACACAAAAATAAATAAAAAGACTGATTTACATGTTTACTAGCTCTCAAATGACAATTTGCTGCCAAAGATTTACACATTGAATTTTTATCTATGTATCTTTTTTATTTTCATATATTGTACAATAAATGGCTAAACTTAGGGATAACTCATTCTAGTAAAAAATGTTACACAAACATGTGTCTGATTTGATTTTCTGTGATATCAGCCTTTCTGCAATATAGATACTATTTGTTTGGTGATATTGTATCATTATGTTTTCATTATTACACTGTGTATATCATATATCGTAGTCTCCTTTGTACAGTTACATGCAATGCTGCCATTTTTAATCAAAAGGGTTTTGTGTCGCCACGTAAAGAGCTTTTGCTCCTTTCCTGAGTATAGTCATATGACTTTATTTATTTAACATCCTCGCTTTCTGTAAAAGTGTTCATCAGTCAGGAAAATTAGAAATGTTGAATAATTTATTAGTAACTAATCTATTGAAAAAATTTAAGACGTGTAAAGTAGATGTGTGCTATGAAAACTAGTAGTTAAACAAAAATCTTAAGTTTGTATCGAGTTTTAAGAAGGATATTTGAAAATGTAAGCCTTCTAAAAAGTTTTGTTGCTATAAAAAATCGTTGCTTAAACCATATTTCCTTTCCCGAGCCATGGTAACGACAACAAACGATTTGATATCAAGTGTTCAGAACACAGCTTTGTAAAAATGTGGTAAATATGCCTTCTTTTTAAAACGATAATCATTTTTAATCGCTCTGTATTTGTCAAATTAGTATGGTTATTTCAAAGCTATTTTTTGAATTAAAATGTACATCTAACTGACAAAATCGAGTTGGACACATAAATAAGAATACAAGTATTGGAGTTTAATTGTATTATCCTGCATAACTGTTTAAAACATTCCACTTTAGCCCATTTTTCAGTATTAGAAAAGACTCTTGATATCCTGTTATAGTACGTCTAAAAATAAACCTGAAAATACTTATATGCAATTTTATGTTACGTATGTAAATGTGCTCATTAAGAATATGTAGTGAAATTAGGAATATGTGATGTTTTCTTCCAACAGGCAGCTTTAATCATTTGACAAATTAATGATAAAAAAAATTGATCTCGTGTGAAATCATTTGATATACCAATGTACTTAAAACCTTGAAAGTTAACCATATTTAATTATAATTTAAAAAATATCTTAGGTTATTTTGCCTCGCTTGTCTCTAATGCCTCTCATGCCTTTGCATAAAAACTGTAGAGATATTTTATACTAACTTACTGTGTTAATAAAAAATGTGAATTTTTAAATGAATTACGATTTTCAACTAAACAAAAATAATATTTCTTGCCTTTAAATATGATTGTTAATATAATAAAAAACCATTAAACATCAAAAAAATGTATTAGAAAATTACAGCCCACTTATATACATCAATATGTTTCATTAATAGAGTGTATATTTTTACCAAAAATGAAAACCTTGTAGAAATTAAATAAAAATAAACAGCTTTATAACAAAACTTAACTCGACCTTCATTTATCCTACAAAATAATCCCTAATATCACATAATTAAGAAAACAAAGTTATAGCTCAAACACTGTTGGCAAATGACTTGTCGTTGATACAAAAAATAAGTTCCACCTACATTAATGGTTTGGCCAACTTGAACACCTTTGGGTAATTCAGAAATCATACTCTGAAAAATAAAAAATTTAGTAAAACAGACAATATAGAGATATTTTATAAACACAATAAAATGTTATAATGAATTTAATCAGTCTGATAAACATCAACGAAATTAACAAAAATTACAGAGAAATGAGAACAAATAATAATTATATTATATTTAGTTTATGTTATCCTGGTCTTGGCATTAGTGTACCGCACCCCACCCCCTCGATTATTTTATTGTTTATTGTTGTGTGAACATCTAGTTTTAGTGGTAGGACCCAAATTTGTTGTGTTGTAACCCACCAGGTATGTTTATAAAGTATGGTATTACTTTGTTTCATTTATGAGATTTAATTTGCTTTAATTTGATGACATAATTTTTACCAATTAATATGGACACTAATCTGCACTGCACTGATATGTTTTAAAGAGTGACTAGTATAAGATTTGGCATTAGATTTATGATTACTGATTGACTTAGAATTCACCTTCGTACCTGAAAGTAGAAATAAGTCAAGGAAACTCAAATAACGTTTTAACACATTTATTTCTGTCATAGACAACTGTCTATAAGAAATATTACAGAATGACATGAACAAAACCTTGTTACATGTGCGGAAACTTCCGCACAAATGTAGAACCCTACATATGTCAGACAAATGTCCACAAGAAATACATTGATATTTAGCTAGTTGAACCTGCAAAGCAACCAAACCTGGTTACCTGCGCGGATACTTCCGGTTCGTAGTTTAAATAACATATGTAAAACCTGACATATGGTTGCAAGAGAAACTTCCCTTGTATGCGGTACCGGACGTCCCCTGACAAAGAAGACGGACAGATGCAAACGACCATGCTTTGATTTAACTCGCGAGCTCGTTGCTACAGTATGACAGTACTATAAATACGACTAAAGCTGCCAATTACATTCGATGCATATGCCCGTGTTTGTGGAGTGCGCGAATTCGTCCCGCCATCAGTAGGCTTAAACCAAAACGAATCGAAATTCCCCATAGTTTTTTTGTGTGTAGTGGTTGGCAGGCGTTAACCGCATTTACCGCACGCATAAGGTAGCTATGACCATAAAGCATTAAACAATACTCACTGGATGTCTGTCCCCGGACCCCCTGTCGCGAGACAAGGTCCACCCGTTATAACACTCAGAGAGTCAAAGGAAGCTGCATGTTGTGTCCTCGACATCTGGCCCGACCAATCTGCCAGCCGACCGCTCGAGATCCGCTCACAAGGAGTGAAATTTGATTAAGTTACCGACATTGCAGATTCAACTGAACACTATTTATTATGTACATTATCCTATTTTGACCTAACTTGATTTGGAAAAATGAATGAAAGTTTCATCGACTATTACTGATCCTATCTGAATTAATATAGGCTGGTAGGAATTATTAATACAAATGGATTGAGCAGTGCATTATGACAGAAAAACCCTATCCGTAAATCATTTGGTACCACCGGTCAAACATTGTTAAAAACCGCGAAACCCAAGCATATAGAGTCGTACCTTGATTAACGTTGCCATTTCACTCGTAACAGAGAAATTGAATTAGTTTAATGAATCTTAATGAGCTCGAGTACGTAGCAAATGACAACGCAGTATAAAAATTATTTAAATGCCGTCCTTACCAATTCTCGGACACATGGAGAGTTCCGCGAGGTTTTCTCCCCGGGTTCCTTAGTAACCCCTGTGTTATTCGTCTCCATGTTGGCGGCGGCGTCGGCGGTGCAAACGCCCTATTGTTTCCAGGTCCTCGGGCAGAGAGACCAGGACTCAGAGGTTTCTGCACCAACTTGGGTAGACCCCTAATTAAGCGAGGCTCTCTGTACTGAAGCGGCGGTTATGAAAACCGGAGTCATGATTTCTCTTTGACTTCCGGGCTCCGGAGAGCCAGCGATAAAAACTAGGGTTGCCAAAGAGTTAACACGACAGTGACGGTGGCTATAAGCCGGGAGAGCGGTTTATCTTTGACTTCCAGGCTCCGAAGAGCCAGCGATAAACACTAGGGTTGTCAAAGATGTTACCACGGACGTACGCCGCCTCGCGTATTTATATGATTTCCCGTGAGTTCGTTGTTCAAGCCTGCAAGCTTGACGGAGATAGCCAAACGCTAACTTGTGTTCTTCCAACTAAAATATAACTCAAGATGCTTTAAGTGAAAAATGATATAGTGACTATGTTTATTAGCCTTTGACCCTATTCTTAGTATTCTTAGTAAAATTCTTACAACCCTTCGTGTTTATATTGGTTTCTTTATGTTATCGGTTCTCGGCTGGAGAATGCTTTGAGATTTTGTACAGTTTTGTCAACGTTTTAAAATATTAAATGAATGCTGTGTGTTCTTTTACTTAGCTGAATAATTTAGACTGTATAGTTTGAATACATACGTTTTCTGCCAAAATTCTAAGAAAACGGTTTAACCTTTTTTATGTAATAATTAATTTGGACTTTGATGAGATAAATGCTTGGAAAAAATATAAGAAATTTATCCGCGATGAAGCAACCCAGGGCTGGGGTGCTTCAGTACGCTAAAACTTCAAAAGAACAATTTTGTGTCCATAAAATATACTAAAAGATAATAGTACGAGAGCTAGCAACATCGCCAAAACGAGAATTTCAGGTAGGCTAGTTTTTTGATGTCCCCTCTCTTTCACTATGCAACGTTCAACTCCCTATGAGAAGCGTTACATGAAACCAGCTGTCCTGATGACAGTTGGGTATGCTCCGGCCAGGCAACAGTGGAGACGGGCGGAGTTCCTTATTAATTTATTATATTCAAATATATATATCTGCACTCGTTGCAGATATATCTGGGCGCCAGGTAAATTTTAGATTATCGTCAATACCCAAAAAAAATAAGGTAACTATCAAACTTACCAAACAGATTACCAAAGGAAACGACAAGCTAATTATCATAAATTTATTCCACTGAGTAGTTGATTGAAATATATATATATACACATATATATACATATATATATACACATATATACATATACACTATATATATATATATATATACACACATATACATGCATACACACAGCGGTCTGCACCGTTCACTAGTGTAGATTGACAATTTACAAAAATAATAATAAATAAAAAACAAGGCACGCAGTACTAGTAATACCTATATACCATAAATCAGAGAATACATTAGATTTATACGGCGTAGCTTAAGCTTAAGTTTCCCCTGTATATAAATAATAAAAAATATATTGTGACCAAATAAATATATACCAGTACCAGTGCTTAAAATGTTGTGACAAAAGTAGCTTATTACTAATTCTTTTTTTTTATTCTTAACTTCCAATATTTGTAGGAACCAGTAATTTTAAATAAAATATTAAAGACAAATATGTTCAAAAAAACTTGCGTAACTCCTGGTCCCTTATCATAGAGCAGCGGTGGATCACCAAAAGAAAACTGACAATATGGTCAAGATCGCACCTCCAGCTGGCGATACCCCAATAAAACAATACAGACTCCCTCGTCGACAGCAACAATCGAGAAGCGGCTCATTGCTACACCATGACAGGTCCCAACGCAACGGACAAACAAAACAGCTATCAATTTCAAACAGCAGATGGAAAATGACTCCCAAAAAAAAAAACCCTATAATAAATATATAGAAAATCCAAATTATTATAGTACCTATATCTAATAAACAGTTAACACATACCTTTTCCAAAGGGTTTTCCTTAAAATACAAAACGTATTTAACAAATAAAATTTATGAAAACGTGTTCACACGTTGATGGTGCAAAGTGGCAAAATAATCCTCTTAACGAGTGTGATTTTAATAAACTATGAATCAACCCAAATACCTTGATTCCTTTTACAATCAAATCACAAGTAAAATCTACACAAAGATTGCTCCCGAAACGGATGAATTAAAATATCAAAAACTTTGAATAGATATTGCCTTTAGCACGTTAGAAAAGAGAGTGTCAAAATTTTACCAGAACACCCTTGAAATTTAAAATTCTATATTAAAAAACCGCCCTAGCATTGATAAAAACCCAATAGCCTAAAAATCTATATAAATCAAGCTAGTGTTTCAGCTACTCTCAAGAGATGGCTCCACACGTAAAATTACTTCTCTAAATATTTACTTTACAAAATATAAAAATGTGCTCTATTATTGCCTATAGGATTAAATAAAGTGTTTGTATAAAAATAATTGTTCATTAATTGATTATTTATTGATTTACCTTTCACCTAAACAGTGGAAAGTGGAAATAGTGTTGGTCAACCTGAGAAATATTTGCATAAAATTGCATAAAAAGTAAAAAGTATGAAGTTATATAAATTTGTTATAAATAATTGTAGAAACTAAAAAGGAATGACTTTTATTTGTTCTCAGAGGTTGGTTTTATGGCTAAAGGTAAGTAAAATATAGACTTTCATCAAAATAACTTACTTACTAGAAATATACAGCTACTAAACAATTTATTTATTCTTTTAGGTATGCCAAAGTTTTATCCTCAGTGGATAGTAAAATGAATTTCAATAGATGCAATTATTCTACAACACACTGGAATTTTGAGCATTACAGAAAAATAGAAAGATTTTATTTACGAAAATTCAGAATTAAGTTCAACTATGAAATGGTAAAATATATGAATTTAAACATTATTTTAAAGGAATGTAATCCCCAATTATTTTAGGTTTTAATCAGAACTACTACATTCAGTTATAGCCACTAAATATGTCGGTTATGTAAAAATAAAAAATAGAGAAACCAATTTTCGAGGGATTTTGTCACACGAATGTTCAGATCGGAAACTTAATAAATTAATAGCCCCCTTCAAAGGTACCTTAAACTACACATAAATAAATTTTATATTTACAACTTGGGAAAATCTAATCTAAACAACAAATTCTGTTCCAGGTCCAGGCTACAAGTAGAAATCATATCCCAGGAATCAAAACCAACGAAATATACACACTATTTTAGGTCATTTAAAAGCTGTGCCCTCCTAAATAGAATTAGTAGGAAATTTAAACGTTACAACTATCTCGGTAGGCATGCGAACCGCCTAGCTGGCGGAAGAGGTTGCGTTTACCTAATACAGGTAAAAATATTAATTTCAAAAATTTTGATGGGGAATTTTGAACGCAGGAATCTCACGAAATGGATCTTTCGGGATCGGTTTCTGTGTGCAGATCGAATTATTAAGGTTGGGAAGGAACTTCGCGCGTCCGCACCGACCGAAGATTAAGGGCGGCAGAAGCGAACGAAAAGTGGCAACGTTTCAAATTTGGGGGCTAAAGACTTTTTCCGCGCTATCTTCTGAGGGCGCGCGTCTGTGAAATCGGAAAATATACAGGGTGTCCCCCTAGTGCGTGTTTGTTCCATAACTCTGTAACTATTATAGATAAAAAAGTTAACACAAAAATTTCTCAGCATTCATCATTGCATACTCTAAAAATAATTTTAGTCATGCAGGGTATTTTGTTTCGGCTGGGTAGTAATCAACTTTGTTAAATTAAATGGAACACCATATATATTATTGTATATTTGGTCAGCGGACGTCAAGAGCTTTCCAATGAACTACCATAACATGTACTTTTTTTGAGTACTTAGTTCTGGAATTATTTGAAATTATATAGAAATTTAGACGTATGTAGGTACACCATTGTGTTGTATTCGTATATGAAATATTTTCAAATGTTTCGATACGGTAATGAATACTAATATAATAGAAAAGGGCTTCCAAACCATGTATCCGGTTTTAAATTTTTTTCTACAGGATGTCCATAGTTTTGTGTCGAACTTGAAGATTTAAAAACCTCAATAACTTTGTTATTTCAAATGGAACATCCTCTGTTATTTCATATTCGATTAGAGAATTTCACGACCTTTCCGATCACCTACCATACTTCATATTTATTTTCAATAATTTTGACAATATGGTCATTAATGTCCAAATTTTAAGAAATAAGAAATAAAAAGTTCCCTATTTTTGATACGTTTTATTCAAATTATAATCAATAAATAAAGAGGATAATATTTTGACTATTTTAAACTCTTCCCTGGTGGAAATAGTTTCTGCCAATAATAATTATCGCCTTGTAATTATTTAATAAAAACAGTTCGTATATTTTAACCGTATATAATTAATTATTAAAAAAAATCTGTAAATAAAATTTAAAAATGTATAGAATATAAACATTAATATTTTTTTTTACTAATAACCCTCCTCCTGTCAAGTTGTTTTTATATTCCTTACGAGAAGTAATAAATATGATAAAATGGACAGTAAATAATTTTTCGAAAATCTGAAATGTTTTAAATTTTACTGATTAACTCTGAAAAAGTCTTACTTTTACTTTAGCTAAATTTTCATGAAAGATCTGATTAATTCTGAAAAAGTATTCTAGAAGAGTCCAAAAACTTGTAAAAATGCAGTCTTTAAAATGATTAGTAAGTTTTACATAGATCTTTTCATACTTTTTCAGAATGTTTCAGAATTTTTTAGACTTACTCATTCTTCTGGAATTGTTTTTCAGAACACTGCAAGACTAAATTAGATTATTGGCAGAAACTATTTCCACCAGGGTTTTATAAAATAATTCATTCATTTGATAAATAATAAATGAGCAACTTTCTTTTCATACATAAAATAAAAAAAATAAAAAATAAATGTGTAATGTGATGTAGTTAGCTATGATGAATTAGCAAAATAACCTTAAAAAAAAATATATATATATTTTCAAAATTTTTATTGAATTATTAATGAACAAAATAACAAATCTAAGATATTTTCTTGTTTATTCGTTTAATATTTAAAAATTACAAGTAAGCCGTGGAAACAAAAGATAAGAGACTGCCAGAAGTCGTAATTGATTGTAACAGACTGGGAAATCTTCTGAAACTCTAAAGTTGTGTAATTTATTCGTGAAATCTTGAGTAAAAATAACGTTACTTCTATGAATAAAGAGACTTTAAAGTAATTTTTATTACTTCCCGCTAGTTTAAAATGACTACATAGTTACATATGTACAGGGTGAGTTTTAAATACGTAGTTATATTTTAACTCTCAATATATTTCGTCGTGTACAATTGATTGGCACTCTCAACAAATTTTTTTTGAACAAAAAAAATTTTTAATTTCTGATAATTTTTTCGTCCTCCAGCCACTGACATTTTGGTAGTCACTGGATAACTTTCTAAACGCCGTTCACAGAAATGACGTAACTGAAGGCAGTGTTGCTACTGCCAGAGTTCGTCATCACAATTATCCTATAATTGCAAGCATTGCATGAATTGCAAATTTTGAATTTTTAAAAAAATTATTACCCTTTTGTCACGGACATTTTGTGAGACGAAATTAGACTTATTTATTATCAGTGTAGACGCGTCACCAAAACAATAGTTTATAAAACATTGAGCTCTTTTTAAGAAAGCATGATATTTGTACACACTGGCCGAAAATAAGAAATAAACTTCAAGGCGGCCAAGGCGCGATTGATTAGTCCTTTGTGGGAAGCAACACTTGTCACTTGTAGCTTGCTCTTAAAATAAAAGGTGTTAAAAGTATCTGTTTATCTATTTTTCCTTGTAAAATTAGGTAATCCTGACACTTTTTTTTATAAATAAACAGAACTCATCCCGTAAGCACCAAATATTAAAAATATGCAATACTTTTTCTGTGTATTTTAATTATTATTGTCTCTAATTTATAGTTTAAGTTTAATATGGTTCATTTCTAAAAATGAGTCAAAGTTGAAAATAATCATTTTAAAAAGACGCATTTACTTTAAAAGAACGAAAAAGCAGATTTGTTTCCTTACCTAATACAACTTACTACACGAATATATCATATGGGCTTGACATTTGGATAGCATTCCATAGCCGTTTTGCTTGTCTAGCATTTTCATCTACTTGAAAATATGCCTTTAACATATCCAGCATTAAAATAATAAAATTAGTCGCAATGGTTAATCACTAATTTTCACAAAATGAACCACCAAAGGAACAAATTATAAATAAATTTAACTTTTTTATCAACTTTTGCTAATATTGGTGTAAAATTGTAGAAATTTTTAAATAATAGTTTTATTACTTAAAAATACCATGAAAATGGTATGTCTGGCAAAACTGATTAGGTTCTTGTTAGAATGTGTAAAGATAATAGGTTACACATGCGACGCTAATATCGCAGTTCACATTATGGCGTGGTTGAATTTTTATCATGTAATAACCTATCCCGAATAAAGTGGTTTTCTCAAGAAAAAATTGATCTTTTATATAAAAAATGACGTACCTATATTCCTTCTAACCGTCCAGAGTATTATGGAGGAATAAAATGCAAACTGTTGGGTATGACCAGTGTAAAAAGTGACAGAAGTGTGTGAAAATACTGCAAATTATTTTCCATCACCTGATTGTATTGCACCTTCAGTGTTTTACTATTAGAGGCCAATTAAAATAGTAGAGAGCTGATTTATTCCTTGAACACCTACACATTTCAAATTATTGGAATAGCAGAGGGTAAGTACCTACTTATTAAAAATAATAATCCTTTTATAAACTTTGAAAAAATGAGATGGGAACATTAAATTCCTCTCGAGATTCCCTAAAAAGTTTACTGTTCATAGGAAAATTTAGTTTTAGTTGTACATTCCATATGAAACGCTTAAAAAGAAATGTTGATTGGTGCAAGAAAAAGTCAAAATTGTACATTTCTCACATTGAAAGGTATTTCAAAATGTTTAAAAATTATTTCAAGCGGAGCAATTAATCGTTTAAGTAGCTAATTATTTCATCCAATGTTATTATAAATTCGGGAATGAACTTAATGCTAGGGCTCGGTTTTTCAATCGTGGGTTAGATAAACTCACACTTTTAGAATTCGATTTTTCAATTTTACATTTGTTTTGGAAGTGGTTATAGCAACAAATATTTTACGCCAAAGTAACTTTTAGTTGAAGTGGTTTGTATTAGAATCTCGTCGATTTTTGTGAAAATATAATGCTAGGTAACCTTTAACGTTAACTTACGATTGTAAAATCGCTCCTGGGTGAGAGAATTGCATAAGATATGCGGCAACGTTGCCTCAGTCCATTACATCATTTTTGCTGAGATATAGAATGTTTCCAGTAACCAGCAGTTCCAAAACAGTGTCAGCATATTTTTTTTGAGTCGATAACTCAGTTACACGTGGGAATTTAAAAAAAGTGTCGGAGGGTTTCTACAGATGTCAAGATCGATGGTTTAAATATAACTACACACTTAAGACTCACCCTGTATACGTGAATACTGCGCATTCAAATTTAAATCTGACAAATAACATTTTTTCAACAACAGACCAATTTTTATGCATGAGATTTCAAACTTCATTAAAAAAAAAAACAACACAGGAGGTATTATGAAATGTACTGAAGCGGCCCTGGGCTGCTTCATCGCGCATAAATTTCCGATATTTTTACATAAAACTAAATTATTTCCAAGAATTTCTCTCATTAAATTACATATTAACTATTACATAAAAACGTTGAATCATTTTCTTAGAATTTTGGCAGATAACGTATGCATTCAAACTATAGAGTCTAAATTATTCAGCTAAGTAAAAAAACACACAGTATTCATTTAATATTTTAAAACGTCGACAAAACTGTATAAAATCTCAAAGCATTCTCCAGCCGAGAACCGATATCATAAACAAACCGACGTAAACACTAGGGTTGTAAGAGTTTTACTAAGAATAGAGTCAAAGGCTAATAAATATAGTCATTATATCACTTTTCACCTAAAGCATCTTGAGTTATATTTCGTTAGGAGAGCACAAGTTAGGAGAGCACAAGATAGCGTTTGGCTATCTCCGTTAAACTTGCAGGCTTGGACAACGAACTCACTCACGGGAAATCATATAAATACGCGAGGCGGCGTACAATCGTAGTCACATCTTTGGCAACCGTAGTGTTTATCGCTGGTTCTTCGGGGCCTGTAAGTCAAAGATAGACCGCTCTCCCGGCTTATAGCCGCCGTCACCGATCGCGAGCACACCTTTGGCAACCCCAGTGTTTATCGCTGGCTCTTCGGGGCCTGGAAGTCAAAGATACTCCGCTCGTCTGGCTTATAGCCGCCGTCACCGTCGTGTTAATTCTTTGTCAACCCTAGTGTTTATCGCTGGCTTTCCGGAGCCTGGATGTCAAAGAGAAACCACGACTTCGGTTGTCATAACCGCCGTATAAGTACAGAGAGCCCCACTTAATTAGCGGTCCACCCAAGTTGTTGCAGAAACCTCTGTGGCCTGGTCTCTGTAACCGAGGACCTGTACACTGCCTTAAAAATAGGGCGTGTGTACTGCCGACGCCGCCGCCAACATGGAGACGAATAACACAGGGGTTACTCAGGAATCCGGGGGAGAAAACCTCGCGGAACTCTCCATGTGTCCGAGAATTGGTAAGGACGGCATTTAAATAATTTTTATACTGCGTTGCCATTTTCTACGTACTCGAGCTCACTAAAATTCATGAAACTAATTCAATTTCTTTGTTACGAGTTTTGACCAGTGGGTCTTGTCTCTCGACAGGGGACCCAGTGGCTGGCATCCAGTGAGTATCGTTAAATGTTTTATGGCCACATCTACCGTACGCGTGCCGTAAATGCGGTTAGCGCCTGCCAACCCCTACATAAAACTCTACAGGGTAGTTCGTTTCACCTTAGTTTAAGCCATGAAGGTGGGGTGTATTCGGCAAGCCCACAAATAAATGGACAGTTGTCCTAACGAATATTAATTGGCAGCGTAAATTGTATTTATGCTAGTGTTGTACGGTGACAACGAGTCCGCGAATTAAATTAAAGCATGGTGTCTGCACCTGTCCATCTTCTTTGGCAGCGGACGTTCTGGTACCTCATACAAGGGAAGTTTCTCTTGCAACCATACGTAAAGTTTTACATATGTTATTTAAACTACGACGTGGAAGTTTCCGCGCAGGTAACCAGGTTTGGTTGCTTTGCAGGTTCAACTAGCTAAATCTCAATGTATTTCTTGTGGACATACATTTGTCTGCCATATGTGGGGTTCTACATATGTACGGAAGTTTCTGCACATGTAACAAAGTTTTGCTCATGTCATATTTTATAATATTTCTTATAGACAGTTGTCTAAGCACAGAAATAAAAGGTGTTAAAACGTTATTTGAGTTTCCTTGACTTATTTCTACTTTCAGGGACAAAAGTAAATTCTAAGTAAATCAGTAATCATAAATCTAAAGCCAAATTTTACTTATACTAGTCATTCTTTAAAACATATATCAGTGCAGTGCAGATTAGTGTTCATATTATTAATTGGTAAAAATTATGTAATCAAATTATATCTCATAAATGAAACAAAGTAATACCAAACTTTATAAACGTACCTGGGAGGTTACAATAACACAACAAATTTGGGTCTTACCACTAAAACTAGACGATCACGAAAAAGGCCAACTAATTAAGTAGAAGTAGACGAACCATTTTCTTTAATGCAAATAAGCATGGATGATATGGTAAGATATATAAGTGAGATAAAAACAAATGCGACAGGGTCAGATAAAATTTCTATAAAAATGCTAATTCTAATACTCCCCTACTGTGGATCGGCAATATTGGATATTATAAATTCATCAATTGCTAATGGTGTATTCCCAAACATTTGGAAGACTGGTATTATATTACCATTGCCAAAAATAAAAGATGCCATATCACTGCAAGATTTGAGACCTATTTGTATACTGCCTGCACTATCAAAAGTTACAGAGAAAGCTGTTTGTCACCAGCTAAAAGACTATCTCAGAGTTCAAGACATAATACCAAAATTTCAGTCAGGTTACAGAAGAAGACACAGTACTACTACAGCACTACTAAATGTGTGTGACGATATTACTAGAGCAATGGACAAATCGGAATGTGTTTTATTAGTTATGCTGGACTTTAGTAAAGCATTTGACACCATTTCTTCAGATATTTTATTAGCAAAAATGAAATATTATGGTTTCGCTGAAAAAACAATAAATTGGTTTACCACTTATCTAAATGACAGAAAACAGCTGGTACAAATAGCAACTAAAGATGATCTAGATTTATCGGAGACAAAATTTGTTAGAAACGGAGTACCTCAAGGTTTAATTCTAGGTCCAATATTATTTATATTGTACACTGCAGACCTGTGCAATATCTTTAAGTCAGTTAACGTACAATGTTATGCCGATGACTATGAACTTTATAAAAACTTCAATGTATTGAATGTAATAGAATGTGTGGAGACTATAAGAGACAACATTTTATCTGTCAATTTTTATAGTGAGAGTCAATGCCTAAAATTAAATATGATTAAAACTAAAGCTATTGTGCCTGAGTCCCTGGAGAAACTTACAGAACACAACAGTGTACAACTGGAGTGGACACGAGGACACCAGGGAAATACGGGAAACGAAAAAGCAGACATGCTAGCCAGAAAAGGCGTTAAATCAATTCTAACAGGTCCCGAACCGACCTGCGGGGTACCTTATAGCACCGCAAAAGGATCGGTAAAGGAACTATTAAGACAGAAACACTACTCGCACTGGATAGAGATACCGGGAATGAGACAGTCACGCTTGTTCATCGGAGAAATATCTAGAGCAAGGACCAACGAAATGCTAAAGCTGAGCAGAAAACAGCTGAGGTATGCAGTGGGAATATTAACAGGACACTGCACACTAAACAAACACCTAACCAATATAAGGGTGAAAGACAATCCAGATTGCAGGATGTGTGGTGAAGAGGAAGAAACTCCCCACCACATCTTATGTGAATGCCCAGCCCTAACGGCAATGAGACTAACACACTTCGAGGGACCACTTTTAACCCCGGAAGAGATAGCCAGAGCTCCCATAAACTGTATACTCGCTTTCTGGAATAGAACGGGTCTTATGGAGTAATGAGACTATGGGGTACAATAAGCTTAAGCTTCAGTACAGCGGGTAGTTTAAACCGCAACCCGTAAGGAAAAAAAAAAAAAAAAAAGCTATTGTGTTCGGTACTAAATACTGGTGCGATACTACAGAAAATTTAGTGAAATTGCAAGTTGAGTCTACAGAAGTTCGTTTGGAAAAGAGTGTTAAAAATTTGGGACTTTTAATGGATAATAATTTAAATTTTACGGGTCATGTAAATATTGTGTGTTAGAAATGTTATTACATTCTTTATAATTTATATAAATACAAGAATATTTTCCCCAGTACTCTAAAACTAAAATTATGTGAAAGTCTTGTTCTATCAAATATTAATTATTGTTTAGTAGTATATGGATCATATTTAAATAATAGTGATTTGCAAAAACTTCAAAAAATTCAAAACAACTGTGTAAGATATTCACTCAGTGTCTCACGAAGAGAGCACATTACCCCCTTTTTGTGTCAAATAGGATGGTTAAGAATTGAATATAGGTTTAAATATTTACTATCTATAGAAATATATAATATTTTGTCAACTAAATTGCCATCTTACTTATACGAAAAAATTAAATGGAGAAATGATGTACACAATGTGAATACTAGGAATTCTAACAAAATGCAAATTTATAAACACAATACTGAAAAATTCAAAGCCAGCTTTTCATATCTGGCAGTCAAACTATACAATGAAATACCTGATTATTTTAAGATTAGCAATGTGTCCACATTCAAAAATAAATTGAAATCTATGTACCTGAATCAACAAAAAAAATACTCTTAATTAATTTTTATTTATTGACCTTATTTATATACCGTATGGGGACTGTAAGCAAGGTAAATGGGAAAAACCAAATGTGTAGAACAAGGACATATTGCTTTCATATAATACGTATGTTAGAAAAGGACAGAGATTTTGGGTGTATCTTATTCTTTATTCTTGCTGGCTGGTCGCTGGCCGGTCTCCCCCACTTTACATAATACTCGCATGAACAAACAAACAAACGGTGGGTATGACTATCGCCTGCTTCTGATTATGGATTCTTGTTACCACTAATTCAAATTTCGTTATTTACTATCAGTTTTCTTGTCCTTTTCTAACATACGTATGATATGAGAGCAATCTGTCCTTGTTCCTCACATTTGGTTTTTCCCATTTACCTTGCTTATAGTCCCCAAACTGTATACATATAACTTTTATTCTATTAACTAGTCCATGGGTTGAGAATTAAAAACAGCTTTAAGCTGATCTCCGCCTTTTTGTGATATATATTACATTTTTTTTTTCTCTTTTCATTTTCTTTAGTACTGTGTTTTATAATATAATGTAAGCTACTTTTTGTGTTTTTAATATTCTGCGTATTGTATGTTTGTCTATGTTTGTATTTTATCGATTTTTACTCTATCACAAATAAACCCTATTTATTATTATTATTATTAAGTATGTATTACCTGTCGCTTCACGACAGGTGAGACTTATCAAAAGGGGAATCAAGTAAATAATCAAATTAGTAAAGCCAGAGTATCTACGAGAATAAATACTCGACAAAATAAAACAGCAAAAAATAACAATATAAAGGAATGAGAGGGGGGGTGGGCCGTTACACTGGTGCCATGACCAGGATAACATAAAATAAAATATACGAGGAGGGGTAGTTATAGTACTTTCATTAAAATCATTAAGTGATTGAAAAAGATAAATATTTTAAGTATTAACAAACAAAAATTTCCAGTCAGACAAGTTTTGATAGATAGATATCAAATTTCATTAAAAAAAAAAAAAGGTGCTATGAAATGTACTGTTATTAAAAATATCAATTTATAAAAAAAACGTCAGTCAGACGTTAATTAACAAAAATTTACAGCCAGACAAATATTTTCAAAAATGATACACTATTTACCATAAATTGTGTAAATTTCAAGCAGGTGTTTTGAAAAATAATTTCAAAAATTCATTAAAAATAGCAATTGATAAATTTTTATTAGTCTGCGGACGTAACAAGATTTTTACGTTTTCCAACCATTATCACCTTCTAAATCGAGGTTTTCGATGGGGTAACTTTTTGTGCCATGGGAGCAGAGACTATCAATATTATGCGATAATTCTACATTTGAGTATGTGAAAAATTGTAGGTTTCATAAAAAATTACATAACCCCTCGATCGAATATTACCTTAAAAAATTTTACTCAAAACTGAGGAATTGCTTGTTCGTGGCCATTGGATTATGTGATAAAAAAAAAGTAGAGAAAAACATGTAAATTAGATATATTCTAGAGAAATATTTTTGACACCCCAAAATAAAAAAATGCATTCTTGCTCAGACTATACAGGGTGACAACAATTTCAGTAGATAACTTACAATTATTCAAATTCAATTACTTAAACTATCGAGTAAACTATATATAGACTACAAATAGTACAAACCAAAAATTATAAAATAATTTGATCTGAACATTACCTTTGGCTTCTCATCAGTTGTCTTCATGTATCCCACTCCCATACTTTCAGTACTATGACCCCATAATAAAGAAACCTCACCATTTAAGTTAACATGTAAAACTAAAGCACCACCCATTTTCTGTTTAACGTTTCTAAGATATCTAGAATTTAAAAATTTGTCAGTCATCGTTTTATGCAGATCTGTAGTCGGACAAGAACTATTCTTCAAGTCATCGGCTATTCCTTTAGCTAGTTGAGTTTGGACCAAATGTTCCCCACATCCTGTTGTGCACACGGCCACTGAATGTTCCGAGTCTTTTTCAAAACTGTCTGCCCAAGATCCACTGCCATATAATGCTGCCTGACCTACTCTTCCTGGCCTTTTTAATAATAATCCCCCTGAAAAAATATAAACGTAATGGTCATGGTACTCAGAATGTTTTTCTTTTTGCTTCAATAATAGACACTGTTAGTGGCAGATTTGCCATACTTTTACGATTTACTTTTCCAAATATTTACCTGAACTGCAGGCAGATGCTACATGTCCAGTGTCGTCTATACATATAGCACCGACTGTATCTAGTAATTCGCTGTCTTCATGTAATTCCAACATCACTTTATACTTAGAATACTGCCTAATTGCTTTTTCACTTACTAGTTTTTTATTGCTCACAATTTTTAACCCTGCATTTTTCGCATGCTGAAGGCCTCCAGGGCCGACGAGTAATGATGGAGGAATTAACCCCAAAGGCAAAGTCTCTGACTGTTTGATGCATAGATCATAAGCCAAAGTTATGGGGTTCTTTAGTTTTTTAACAGCTCCACATCCACCAAATGACAATGTTTTACCGTCCATTATGGAGGCATCACCTTCCACAATACCATCAGTTGTTAAATTTGATCCATATCCAGCATTTGTCAAAGGGTCATTTTCTAAAACTAAAATGAACCTGTTGTATGTATATAGAGCAGCAAATATTACTACCAATTACTGCTGCTTTTACAGCCTCCAAAGCATTTCCACCTTGTTGCAAAATGTCGACACCTCTTCTGCAAGCTTTTTTGCACAGTTTATTGTATTCTTTATGGAACTTGGCACTGTGGTGTCCGGCACCTAAAGATAACTCCCTGTAATGTTTTGTTTAATATACCTACATTTTATTATTTACTCTTACCACAATGAACTGCAATAATTCCAGTCATATATTAGGTTAGAAAATGGTAAAAACATATATACATATGCACACCACTACCGCTATTACATCATTTATAAGTAGCTACTTATCATTTTTATTACCTATCGATTTACCTACTAGGTACTAAATATTTGTTCATAAATCAAAAATTAAATACCCATGTAGTGCCATTATTTATATTTATTGGGGTCTATAAATTTCGTGATTTAAATTAATTTCAAACATATGTCAATGATTCCTTAGAAACACAATTTACACAAGATATAATATAACTAAAAAACATATCGGTAATGTCATAGTGAAAAAGAAAACCCAAATTTAAACAAATGATCCTTATTCCTGTTAAAAAAATATAATCATTATTTGAATCTATAATATTTTTATCACATGGGTTTTATATATATTGAAAAAGTGTGTCTGTATATCTGGTTGTCTAAATTTAAGCAAAAGCCATCATATTTTATAGTACGAATTTAAAAAAATACATGTTTTTTTTCCTTACCTGTCTTTGCAGTTCCAATAAGTTTTAATTCTACGATTTTTAAACATTTCTAGAGAAAACTTGAGGTTTCAGAATGTCCAAATATAAAAATGTATTCTATTCCTAATGGCGTCATCTATCACTCAGAAGGAAAAGCAACAGATATAATTATGCCCGTCCCTGTGATTTTGGTTTAGAGCAAATCTATATATAATGTTTTGAAAACATTTATTATTCAGTTGTCTTTTAGCTACGTAGGAGGTTACTGCGCTCATCGCGACTTTTAAAGTAACATTTAAAAAACTAAAGAAAATAAACGTTTTTCGAAACTGACACCTGTTTTAAATTAAAGTTTTCCCTGGTATAAAATTTATTTTATTTCCTTATGATTGTGAATTTATAAAATAATGTTAAGTGTAAAATTAATTTACCATATGAGATCCATGCCAAGATTTTTAATATGGTAAGTTATTTATTTGTTTACCTTGCGTCTTAATTTTAAAGTTGTAAATTATTAATATGTATATATGTATGTATACATATATTTATTAATAAATGTGTAAAAATAATAAAATTATATCCAATCAATTCTTAAAGTTTAATAAATGCCAAGAAAAAAAAGGAAATTGTGGTTACCTATTATTTACCAATTAATAAATATATTTTTTTTATTATTAAATATTAATTATTTTAGTTTGAGGAATGTATTTTTAATAATATTTACTTTTTAAAAATATCGCAAAAGGGCAATAACCTCATTTCCATTTGGATTATAGAATAGTTTCATTATATTTTAGTATTATGAAATCTAGGACAAGCGGAAATAAATAAAAAATTGCTATTTCTTTTTCCCCTCAATTATAAAGTAGATAATAGAATAAGGTATAGGTAGGTACTTACTTGTACATCTAGACTTGAAAAAAAATTCATTCATCTTAAATCATTACACTAGCGAAACGCGGCAGGAAGTACTATTATTTATTTGATACCACAATAATATTTACGTTCTTATCTATATTATGTAATAATACAATAATAGCAGTAATATACATAACTTTACATTCTATTAATAATAAGAATAATTATTTATGTTAGCTATTTTTCTATCCACTCAATAAATTCACTATTAATTATTATTGTTAATCAGTAAAATTTCTCAAATTTTGACAATGTAACAAAAGTATCCATAATAATATTGCTAATTTATTTTTCGTAGCTAATGTACCTGTTAGTGTATTAACAAAATTGTACCTATTTAATATTGAATAAATTTGTAGGTATAGTAGAAGCAAGAGTAGAATCAAACTTATACGAAATAAAAGAAAAACAGATCTATAAATGAAATGCTCATTTTCCAGTTATGGGCTCCGTTACATAGAGCAAGGGGTACTAATCGTTAAGTTTGCACTAATCGCTAAGTTTATAAGTTCTCCGCACGGTCGTTGATTTGTACTCCACCAATATTTTTTGTATTGTAAAATGTGTAATAACAAACATTAGTGTCCAATCAACAAGGGGGGTATTGCCAATAAGTCGCCAGCTTTCCGCGAAACCATATCCTAGGAATATAATATCCCTCCCAATGAGTAGGTGCGAATGCAAACAAGTGCATGGCAAAAATTTGCCATGCACTAATTCACTTATTTCATTTCCTCTTAATTGTGATTGGAATGCAGAAATCACATTCTTTGCGCGTGTCTTCTTTCCCCAACCAGACAGTAGGTAGTTGTTATATTTTTCAGTTTTGCAAAAATAAATAGGTTTTTGCTGTTTTTGTATTATTTCTTTTTCGTTATTTGCACAAAAATATGTATGATTCAGGTACAGGGTTAGATAACGAAGATTTATTTAGGAAATTTAAATAAATAAATGATCTCATAAAAGATGTTCGATGTGTCCACCATTATTGTCAATGTATAATTGATGACGTCTTCTTATATTTATAAATTATAAATATAAGAATATAAATTAAAATCACACCGGAAATGGCTTCATTATTTACATTCAGATTGTTTATTTCAAGTTGATTCCTATCTTTAATGACTTAAATACTATTATTATTATTATTATTATTATTATTGATAATGTCTTTTAGAAATTCCCAAAAAAATAAATCTATAGTGGTCAAATCCGGACTGTTAGGTGGTCATTTAATAGGTCCATTATTCCCTATCCATATTGAGAATACATTATTCAAATGATCTCGAACGGGTAGGATACTATGCGGAGTTGCCCCCATCCTGCATCTAAATCATATCATCAAGTTCGGCTTCCGGAAAATTCTGCAAAAGAATATTTAACTCCAGTTAAAATATAATCATAAAATATAGGCCCAACAATTTTGTTTCTGAAAATTCCACACCAAACGATAACAGTTTTTCTTCCTGATTTTTTTATTTGTTTAACCAATCTTTTTCTGTTGTGCTTGTTTTCTCACGACCTTCGATTTTTCCTATTAAAAGCTCCTGCCGTAGAAAAGGATGATTCATCAGTTTATAATATTTTAGTAAAAAAATCGGGATCTTAATCCAACTTTTGAATCATCTGGCGGGAAAAGTCCAGCCTTTTCCTTTTATGAGCCTCTGTTAAAACTTGTATGGGTAAAATTTTATATGGTCTGTAGCTGTTATTTTTTAACGTACGTTAGATTTTGGAATAACTTTTACGTAATTGATCTACTGCATTATTTATACTACATTCAGAATTTTCTAAAAAATAATACAATGTTTCAAAAAAAGTCTATTCGCGAATAAATATGGATGGGCTTACCTTCGAAATGAAGCAGTATATCTAGCTGTTTTTCCTGGTTTGGTTGAACCACACGCTTTTTTCTACTAAAACTGGAGGTATTATTCACCTTTCGGTAAATATTTTTGAACGTATTATCTGATGGTGTTGGACGATTTGGATACAACACCCTATATGCTCTTTTTGCTGCACGTTTATTTTTGTTATTTTGTATATAACAAGTAAATATTTAGACTTTTTCTTCCTCACTGTAAACGATTTTGATTATTTCATTATAGAAATGTCACATCAAACATAATAGTTGTCATTTACATAGTAATGTTAACTTTTCCATATTTACAGTAACTAGTTTAACTAATATATTCGACGTTTAATAACTCAAAAACGGTATATGGTAAGGGTAACATGTTATATTTTTGAAATCAAGAACAAAGGATCATTTCAAAAATTTAATAATATACAGGGTATCGCATTTAAAAAATAAATTATGTTTTTGTATCCCCTGAAATTTGCACGCTACTATACTTTTGATAGCACTTTAACAAAATTCAGTCATAACCACACAACTTTTATTTAAAACTTCTTTTCTATAGGCAATAATAACGATGATAAGGGGTGGGTAATTTATAATGAATAATCCTGTACATATTTGTAATATTTTTAAAACCTAATATGTAGTGAGGTTTTCCTTTAAATTGAATGCAACAATGGCTCATTTTATAAAAATAATTTGATTGAAAATAATAATTTAATGCTATAATCAAGTCAGTGTCACTGTCGCGGAATTTTTCTAATTCTCTTCTCATTTATACAATTAATTTATTCATAATTATTGAAGAAACTAAGTTTATTTACCTCGAGTTTAAGTATTATGTGAAAATTACGTATGATTTCATGGATTGCACGTAATATATGAATTTAATTTAATTTAATTTAATTAAATTCTGTTCGAAAACTAGTATAGTCGCTTCAATAGAAAAAAATATATATGACTTCTGAAGTAAAATTACATTGTGGATATTTATAGGTATATGCACCCTCTTTCAAAATCGGGAGTCACCACTGACTATGGTTTAATTTGTAATACCCCTAAAACTATTACAATATTGTATTCTGTATCATATAACTGTAAAAGCCATAGCCTTAAGATAGCGTTAGCACTTCTCGTCACCATAATACTTTTAATCGCTGTTAAAATGTTTCTATTGACGAGAACGAAAAATGGAAACACTTGATTCATATAGATTTAATATATAAAATTATAGGCAATATTGATTCGTATTTTTCTTTAAACCTAGAAAATACGAATATTTTATTTGGTGTCATTTTGTGAAACTAAATAATTGTATTTTCTAGGTTTAAAGAAAAATACGCTTCAGTATTGCCTGTAATTTTTATATATTAAATCTATGGTATTTAGAATAAACCGTATGTTTTCGATATTACTAACAGAAAAACTTGAATAGCTATTTATAAATTTTAATTGGATATCTGGTGAAAACGCAGATTTAAATCTGAAAACGTTTTAGAAATGTATATTTCGAGGTATATTCAATTTTTTGACAAAGTAAATCTGGCAGACCATTTCGAAATAAATATACTTCTTGAATTTATCTAATAAACACTCAATTCGTTTCTTATTCAATAAGGAAACGTAGAGGAGATTTAAAACGCAGTAAACTAATAAAGAAAATTCCTTTCAACTGCAATGATTTTCAGAAGCTGCTTTTCTATGCGAGGAAATAACTGGAGAATCCTCCAGGAAAATATGTGTGGAAATTGCAATGAAAAAATTATCTTGCAGCAAAATTTATCTCCAACTCGGCAATGGTGCCTCTGAAACTCTGCAAGCAGTTTATATTGCAGAGGATTACCTAGCTATACGTTAGTAGAAGGATGAATTGTAAACCATATTTTTCTTAAAAAAGTTGATTGAAGATGAAGTTACTTTGTGAAAATCCATTTTGATTTAAAAAATTATAAACACTTTTTATTACTTGTCTAATTTTTACTTTATTTGTTATTTTACAACTAGCTGAACTGAATTACTTAACGAGTTTAAATCTATTACAAAAATTAAGCGCAAAAATACAATTAATAACTCCTTAGACTAACAGTAAAATTAAACATCCTAAATATTGACCCCAACTCTATAAAATTAGTGTCGTTTGATGTGTCGAATATGTTTCCTTTCAAATGTCTTCCTTTAATTTCAAATATACTGGAAAAAATGCAAAATTATCCCAAAATTAAAAAATGAAATACTGCAAACATTCAAGTTGTGTTTGGATCAAAATTATTTCCAATATAATGAGGACATCTTTATACAAAAAAACAGGGCTCCCTATGGGTTCGCCACTTAGCCCCCTTTTATCCGATATATTCATGGATAATCTTGAAGAAACTATATTTGATTCTCCAATAACAAAAAAAACATTATCTTTTGGTACATGTACGTTGATGACATCCTAATAGGTTTTAAAGAGACAGACAATTAAAAATACTCCTCGATTTTATTAATAACACACATAATAATATATCTTTTACCTTAGAAACAGAGAGCGATAATAAATCAATAAACTTTCTCGACTTAACTATAAAAAGACATAAAACATCATTTTCCTATAATATTTACCGCAAACCAACTTTTATAGACGCCACTATCCCCTTTAATTCCTATAACCATCTCTCCCACAAATTAGGTGCATATCAATCTATGACAAACCGAGCCTTCAGCTTACCTCTATCTGAGACAGATTTAAAAGAAGAATTAGACACAATAAGACTTATAACATATAATAACGGGTACCCTCAAAATATAATCAACAATTTAATCTACAAAAAACAAAATAAGTGCCTCTTAAAAGAACTTAATTCCACTATTAACGAGAAAAAAAGTTTAAACACACATTTCATTACCATATTCAGGTCAACTCTCTTATTCAGTTAGCAATACTTTTTCCAAATTTAATATTAAAACATCTTTTAGTTCTAACACAAATATAGGCAGATATCTTTTCAATGCAAAACAAAAAACTGATATCTCTAAAAAATATGGTGTATATTTGTTAGATTGCCCAGAATGTAACGCCTCATATGTAGGTCAAACAGGTAGATCGTTCGGAGTAAGGTATAGAGAACATATTCACACACAAAAACAACATTCCAACTTTTATAAACACCTAACCGTTTCTGGTCATACAATAACTGATGACCATTAACCTAAAATATTAGATATTTGTGGGAAAAGTAAAAAAACTTAATTTATTAGAAGTGTTAGAAATTAATAAATTAAATAGGAATAAAAATTACAACATATTAAACGACCAAATAGGTTTAAATAATTCTCCGTTATTAAACTTATTCCGATAACCTGCTGTTAATAAAAATCACACCATAATATAATTTACTATCTTGAAAAAACCCCTACATTTAAAGACATAGCATCTGTACAAATTTGAATTATATTATTAACCATAAAGTGACCCCATCCTTCTATTCAGTTCAGTTTATATTTAAATGAAAGTAAAAACTGTGTATAATTTATTTTACTTGAAAATGTCCGAATAGGATGAAACTAGTTGTAAAATAACAAATAAAGTGAAAATTAGACAAGTAATAAAAAGTGTTTATAATTTTTTAAATCATATTTCTCTTGTTTGTGTTAATCTCGATATTAACATACACCTGAGTTTATAATAAGTAATGTGTTTTTATAGCATAATTAAATATGATAAATTGAGTTAGAAATAAGCACACAATTTTAATAAGTTAAACAGTTAAAAAATTCATTGTTCATTATCCTTGATGACATATAACGTGCATTATGTATGTAGGTTCTTCATATTATAATTTTACAAGTTAACATTTTCCATTTCATGAGAAATGACTGTGGACATATACAGGGTGTTACGGGAGTAATACGAAATTTCTAAGTCCAATTTGCATGCAATTGCATTTCGAAAATTTAAAAACTTGGTTTTGAAGAATAATTCAGTAGCTTACAAAATTGCAAATATCTGCTATTATCTAAGAAAAAAAATATTTACAATTTTTGTTTAATAAATTTACTACAATTATGTTCTTCTGTTATTTTTACCGGTCGTGCTGTTTAGAAATACTGGGATCATTTTCGAAATTTTGTGAGAATTTTCTTTCAATCACCTCAAATACCTAAATTCTTAAAAATTTTCATATGGAAAGGAAGAGCGTTCCATTCGAAACAAAAAAGGTTTTATTCCATTTTTTGCAAAATCTCATTTTGAGGGAAAAAATCATCTTTAATATTTAGATGTCAAATTAATCTTGTAAAATTGTAAATAATAGTACTAAAACAGAAGAAAAAAGTATATCCTTATGTTTTTTATGTTGCAAATAAGTTTCAAAATAAACTTAACTAAATATTCTTGAGCTCACCTGGGTCCAAAGTAAACCCACTTCTTAACAATTTTTAATATTTTTTCAGAATTGCGTACTTAATCTCATACATCAAGACAAGTTAGACTGTTATTGTAAAATAATATACAGTGTATCCCTAAAGTATGGAATAAAAATCATTATTTTTAAACCAAAAATATGTAGAAAAATTCTCGGACACGTCGTATTTTAATTTCACTTACGCATCTTATCCTTTCTTTGTTTTACATATGACGATATCGCCGTTTCCGTTATGACGTCATCGATATTTTTTAGAATGGAACACCCTGTAAATTTGTTTATACAGGGGGTTACAGGTTTGTATATACATATGTATGACACTTAGGGTCTAAAATTGATAAGTTCGAAGATACGGCCATTTAACAATAAAAAATGTAAAACGGTAAAATAAACACGTTTTTTATATAATTTTGAAGTAGGCTAGTTTTGTTTGTTTTTTGTTTCATCATTATCGTCTTTGACAGTGAATCACTTAATAATACTTTACCCCAGTAGTGGTTTCTCAATAATTGTTGCCGATTTATTATAATTTATAACATGAGTATATCTGTAAAGCAGAGAATTGAAATTCTTGTGATGATTGGGTATGGTGATAGGATGTGAACTAAACGAGAAGTATGTAATTTATTTAATACTAAATATCCAGAATGACCCATACCTCAACCGACAGTGAGTAATATTGAAAAAAATTTAGTGACTGGTACGGTGGGTGATTTACCCAAAACAGGTCGCCCAGGTGTTGACGAGAATACAAAATTAAATATTTTACTGGCTGTTGAAGAAAATCCCCATACCAGCGTTCGTCAGGTTAGTCGCGATTATGATGTTACTAAAAGGTCAGTACATACAGTATTAAAATTAGAAAAATGGCATCTCTTTAATTCAGCTTGTGCAAGAACTAAGTGATCGGAGGATACAATTTTGTGAAACGATGAATATGGTGCAATGGTGATCCTCATTTGATAAAAAATATTATTCTCTCCGATGAATGCACTTTCAAATTAAATGGTGAAGTGAATCGGCAGAACTATAGATACTGGGTAAGAGAAAACACTCGATAGGTGCGGGAGCAGCACACAGTATCCACAAAAGGTAAATGTGTGGGCGGGAAATGTAAGAAATAGAATCATTGGACCCTATTTTTTCGATGGAACTGTAAACAGACCGGCATATCTTCAATTTTTAATTGGCTATCTCATCCCAACGATATTAAATTTATTTCCCAGTAGAATTAATTCTGGAAATGTTGACGAAAGCCTGTGGTATCCCCATTATGCGACAGACGTTCCAAAGTATCTTGACCAAATATTTCTGAACAAGTGGATTGGTAGATGGACCCATCAAATGGCCATCAAGGTCACCGGATCTCAATCCATTAGATTATTTTCTGTAAGGCAATCTAAAAAACTTAGTTTATAAAACCAAACCGGAAAACATGTTGAATTAAAATATAGAATTAGAACAGAAATAAATAACATTTCATTCATCATTTAGGGTAATGTCAGCTACAACAAGGAGTACAATTCGAACAGTCACTATAAATTGTTTTTATTATTAACCAACTGTTAGTTCTAGTGATTATTATTTGTTTAAACAAAACACGAAAAATTAGTAAATTCTTATGTTCAAAATGGTCGTATCTTTCAACTTATCAATTTTAGACCCTAAATGTGATACATTTTTGGAATCAGCTGTTGATTCAGAATCCAAAAATGGAGAAGTATACAGAGTGTTCCGTTTAAAAAATATATCAAAGACGTCATAACGGAAACAGTGATGACGTCATAACTAAAAAAATAAAGGGTACGGTGCGCAATTGAAATTAAAAATCGCCGTGTCTAAGGATTTTTTCGAAATAATTTTGGTTTAAGAAATGATGAATTTATTCCATACTTTACGAACCCACTGTATGATCGATGTTACCTTTTTCCAAGCTTTGCTTTGTTAATAAATATATTTAAGCAAAATAAGTAAATGAATTATTTGTATAATCAATATGTACATGTAATATCGTCCTTCTGACGCACTGTAACTGTATGTTTTCATTGTGTGGTTTAGAAATTTACATATCCAAATCTAAAAATAAAATATCGTTTTCAACAATACACAATACTAATGGCCTTTTTCCCAACTGGGCTAAATTCAAATATTAATACATTTAGTCCCGCAAAACAATGTTTTGAAATCTAATATTACCAGAAATAAAAGATCCAGAAGTTGATAATTGGAAAAGTTTTCACGCGATGTTGTGTGATAGATGAAAAAGTCTTATAATATTTGGACCCAAATTCACCCTAGTGAAAATTAAATATAAAAATAGTATTAATGCCCATGTATTTTCTTGTGAATTTTCTGATTCAAAATTAATTGTTGTAATATATCACCATTATCAAACAAGTTAATGAAAAATGTTTGATGTTTCTCCTGTCTTTGTTGTTTTTCGTTTCGTATTTGCTTTATACGTCGTAGCAACGTTTCATACTAGTTATATACAGGGTTTAACACGGCACAAATTCGAAATGTACTACTATATGACATAATAAGCAAACAATTCTCTATGGACATGTAAATTAAAATATTAAAATGTAATAGTTATTCATTCATTTTATAATAAAGACGATCTTTTGTATTTTCTTGTATGAGGTATTTTTTCATAAATTGGCATTTTTGTCCTAATAGGATGAAACTAGGTAGTTCTAAAACTACCAAAATTAGACAAGTAAATAAAACAATGTTTTGTATAATTGTAATTATTTATTTGTTTACAAAGTTGCACTACCTAATTTGTTATTAACTATGCTTGCGTTGGTAAAATGCGAAAATTCTTCACGAATACAATTAATACAAACTTATTTTAAACACCTCGTCGAACTTAGTATATGTATAATTAAAATTATTCATTGCATAAAATAAACCATTTTTTTTAAAATGATACCTTATCCCCTCTGGTCCCGTCCCTGGTTAAATTAGAAAGACATAAATCATTTCAGAATTAAATCTTTTCCAGTGAAAATCACTCTTTCTTTACTTCAATACATTTAAAAAAATAAAAATATTTCAGGGAAACTTTAATGTATATTGTTTCTACTTATTTTGTCAAGCAGCTTTTCGAATTTGTGTCTTGTTCTGTTACACGCTGTACTTAGTGAGTACATATTTTTTTATGAATTCAACTGAGTAAAATCTATTTTTAACACGCTTTGGACTCGATTTTGTCCCACTTTAAACGGACAGATTTAATTGAAACTTTGTACACTTACGAAGAACCGGTAACACTACAATAATTTGATAAGTTTATATCATTATCCTGATCAGGATCGCCAGTCCTTTCCTCACGTATCCTCTGCGTGAGAGCAAGAGGCTTAATATTGTAAGTATATTCCGTGATTCTCAGTTCGGTCGTTGGCCGAGCGGGCAAGTCTTAGTCGACGCGAAACGACGCGAACTCCTCGGGCGTGAGTTCAAATCCCATGGCTGAAATAAAAAAATATTTTTTTTTTCAGAAATATCTGTTGGATCGTAATAGGTTATAATATCAGCATCAATAAGCAATATAAATATAGTTTAAAAAAACTACAAAACATGCTTTCATAGCACATCAAACTAAAAAGTGAAAAATAAATATAGTTTAGAAAAACTAAAAAACACGCTTTTAAGGCACATCAAACTAAAAAAGTGAAAGATAATTATTAATATAAACTGAAAACAATAATGGACGAAAAATACTAGTATTATTGTGAAAAAACCGTGGGGCGCTTTGTGCCATATTTTTCGTATATCGAGCAACCCACGCTTTTTTCACAATAATACTAGTATTTTTCGTTCATTATTGTTTTCAGTTTATATTAATAATTTTCACTTTTTAGTTTGATGTGCTTGAAAAGCGTGTTTTTTTAGTTTTTTTAAACTATATTTAT
Organism: Rhamnusium bicolor; assembly: GCA_029963845.1. Taxonomy (NCBI): domain Eukaryota; kingdom Metazoa; phylum Arthropoda; class Insecta; order Coleoptera; family Cerambycidae; genus Rhamnusium; species Rhamnusium bicolor. Next base: position 814,736 of record JANEYF010000780.1, read on the forward strand.
TTGTAGATTTTTAACCAGCTGTTCGGAATCAATTCGATATTGGTATTTTTCCAATAGACTCTTCGGGAGAAAGCGTAAAGTTCACTATTTAAAAACGATTTATAAAATCGAACCGTATAATCGCACTGGTCCCAGTACTAACCCCGAATCAGTTTTTGTGTCCGACGCATGCGGAATTTGTTTCTAATCGTTCGTGGTACGGAAATTAATTCGTATACCGCCAATGTTTTAGTTGTTTTTGAATTTACAAATTTGGTTTTTGGTACACATAAATTAGACAATAGTGGGCTACTTTTAGACTAACAGAAATGAAAATATCACTTCCGGTTGAACCGGAAGTGACATCAACTTTTTTTTCTTAAATGGAATGACTATATTTTTTTGAGGATTTCTCATTAAGCATAAATTTCTAAGTGCAATAGTTTTTTCAGATTTTAAAAATTCCAAAAAATAAGTGAGATACGAACAATTTTTTTAATTTTTTTAAAATGGCCGCGTCAGATGAATGCGATGTAAGAAAATTACTAAGTAGGCTATGGAAATTATTAGGAAGGTTGTAGACTTGTCTGTAAAGAAGAAAATAGTTGTTTGAATTACTGATAGGTACCAGAGTATTTTTAGGTTTTTTTTTTCAAAAAACGGAATTTAATTTTCATTTTCATTTCCGTAGGGGTCCTATGGAAAATTTTTTAATGGAACTGTGCTATTTTTTTTATTAATCAGAAATAATGATTCATAAACTATAATTTTTTCGCCATTAATCATTTCTTAACGATATCCTTTATAATAATAAAAGTATTTTTAAAAGGTAAACACAAATTAAACAAGAAATAATTTTAATAAAACGTTACAACCATGAATAAATAGAATAGCAAAACTATTTAAAACCTAAATTATAATAAACCATTACAAAAATTCTTCAAACTGTTCACCGTTTTGATTAATACACAGAGTAGCGCAACTTATTGTTGCACGTCTAACATTCTGTAATTGTTGAGGTGTTATTTGTGCAATTTCGAGTCGAACTCTTTCTTCCAGATCTTGCCTTGTGGTTGGAGCAGTCATGTAGACTCTAATTTTCAAATACGCCTAAATAAAAAAATCGAGTGGGGTTAAGTCAGGCGACCTTGCAGGCCATCTGACTGGACCATGGGTCCCAATCCAACGATCTGGAAATAATTGATTAAAGTAATCCCTAACGATAATAGCATTGTGTTGTCCAGCCCTGTCTTGTTGGAAGTAAACCTGGTCAATATTGGTATGGGAAATTTGATCAATCTGTAGAACTATTATATTTTGGAGAAATTCTAGATATCTTGGTCCAGTCAGAGTTCCGTCAAAATTTATTGGACCTATGATATGGTCGCCCAGTACGCCTAACCAAACATTGAAGCCAAACCGCTCCTGAACCGCCCCTGTCTCATAATGTGAGGATTTTCAATTGCCCAATATCGAGTGTTGTTTCGATTAAATAACCCGAGGTTTGTAAATCTCGATTCATCAGGGAACAAAATGTTTTTGAAAAAATTCTCACATCTCAATTGGCGTAACTGGTAACTGTAACCAATTACAAAGGGTTATTCTTCGTTGATATTCATTATCATACAAAAATTGATGCAATTGATATTTATAAGAACGATAGCCGTGTTTCTTTAAAATTTTCCTGGCTTATTCTTTGGAAACTGGTAATTCATGTTCAATTTGTTTTACCGAAATGGTTGGATCAACATGCACTAAAGGTAATACAATTTCTATATCAGGTTTAGTTCTAAATTGATGCTCCAACCGGGCGAAATAGTTTCTCCGAGGTTGTCTTCTTTTTGGATATCTCTTTCCATACAGAGTTTGTGCTCTAGTTGCATTACGTTGAATCTCTCCATAAATAATCAACATGTCAACTTTTTCATCTCTTGAATATTTTTCAGCCATTTTATATTAATTTTCTTGTTTATAACAAATTTAATACACTTGCTTCAGAAAATTAGTGAGTAAGTCAAGATTAATTCAATTGTTGCGAATGTCTGTCATTTTCATGGCTATCTGCAATTTTGGATTTAAATGTAGATAGGTACCTTATTGAAGTAATTTGTTGGCGCTTACCTTTTAAAAATACTTTAATTATTACGAAGGATATCGTTAAGAAATGATTAATGGCGAAAAATTATAGTTTATGAATCATTATTTCTGATTAATAAATAAAAAATAGCACAGTTCCATTAAAAAAAATCCATAGGACCCCTACGGAAATGAAAATGAAAATTAAATTTCGTTTTTTGAAAAAAAACCTAAAAATACTGGTACCTATCAGTAACTCAAACAATTATTTTCTTCTTTACAGACAAGTCTACAACCTTACTAATAATTTCCATAGCCTACTTTACATCGCATTCATCTGACGTGGCGATTTTGAAAAAAATGAAAAAAATTGTTCGTGTCTCACTTATTTTTTGGAATTTTTAAAATCTGAAAAAACTGTTGCACTTAGAAATTTATGCTTAATAAGAAACCATCAAAAAACATAGTCATTCTATTTAAGAAAAAAAGTTGATGTCACTTCCGGTTCAACCGGAAGTGATCTTATCATTCCTGTTAGTCTAAAAGTAGCCCATTGTTGTCTAATTTATGTGTACCAAATACCAAATTTTAAATTCAAAAACAACCAAAATATTGGGGGCGTACATTGACTCGTGGCCACCCGGTATGCATACTTAAATAATTCAGGATTGATTCCGAACATATTCGGAATTAGTTCAACCGTTACCGCGAACAAAGTTAATATTTTTAATGTTGTCAATTCTAAAAAGTAGCCTGAAATTGATGTTTTGTTGCATGTGCTACCGTAGTTTTAAACGAGTCTGATCGAACGTCATATTTTTATACTCTAAGCAGATGACGTATACGTCTGTTCAATCGTTTGAATATGAGGGCTTTCTAAATTTTATACATACAAGAGAAATTTGTTTTTCTAACTTCACCCTCAAAATCATATAAAGCTGTGGCCGTAAAAAGCGATAGAAGTACCGCTATAAAATCCAGATGGCATAAAAAACGTAAGACGGAATATAAATACAAGCATATCGCCGAGAAAAAACATATTATAAGAAAGAATTAATATCAACTGGCAATTCCTTTTTGTATTTACATAATTGATAAATATATACAGGATGTTTGGGATAAAATATCCCTGACTGATTTCTGCAAAACTAAAAATGCTAATGAATATTTATAATACCCGTTTTACATTCGGCAATACTTTTGCAATACGCAATAAGGATTGCTAAAAGGCATGCGCACGAGAGTCAGTATTTATTGCGCATTGCAAAACACTTGCCGACTGTAAAACGTGTTGTTTGTTTATAATGATAGATAATGATTGAACGAACAATACTTTAATATTTTATAGAAATATATTATCACACTGCTAGTAACGTTACACACTTGTTGCGCTATCAACTAACTACTTTTTCACAGGCGCAGAACAGAGCAACTAACAAACATAAGAAATAGGTAACTATTGCTAAGAAGTGACAAACCATATACATGACAAAGAACAGAATTGGTAATATCAACACGACGGTCTTAAACGCGAGTTAATAGATACGTATTCCTAGCAATTATATTTTTACTATATTATTGAAATGTAATCATTCACGATTATGGTATGAGCATCGCGACGCCGAGAAAACAATTTTTGATTGCAGAGACTTTGAATGTGAGATATTTTAATAATAATACATTAAATTTTAAAACTTCTTTTATGTAATGCACATTTTCATTTAAATTACATTTGGAAAAAATATAAAAACACTACATACATGATTATAAACCAATTGTAAGAACATCCGTAAATCATAGACATAGGACATACATAGGTCTCGATTTGGGTTTCCATCATCTAGCTATACAGATCAATTTGAATATACAAACGCTACAGGAAACACCAAATAATGATGTGTGCACCGTAAACAGTTATAGTTGAAACAGAATCGTTTTTGATAACGTGAGTGTAACATTATGAAAGAAATTATTACAGAGTTTTTAACATGTTGCATAAGCACCCACTGAGAAAGGATTTTCGCAATTTAGCTCCTAAGGGGGTGAAAAGAGGTAAAATGTGTTTTCACGGACTCCTCAAACATCTTGGGTCTGATGAGATATCGACTTGGTTTTTGCTCACAAAGGTTATCCATATAAATGTTTAAAAATATAAGGCGCAAAAAGAGAGCGAAATTATTAAATCGACGAGTGGCCCCGAAAATATTGAGCGAAATCGGACGATTCTTAATTGATAATCGTATCAAAATGATAAAATGTTAAATCTATGGGTGATAGATGAAAGGTTGATTTTTCCCCAAGAATCACACTACCCTGTAGGATTTTTCCCGCCGAATTACATAAAAAATTCCAACCCCCTATATGCAACATTACATAAAACAAGTTCCAACACACATTTTAACAACGTCAGGGCGACTTCAATACATGACTGTGAACGTTGGTGTACGTTTTGAGTTTATAATTGACGTTGCGGAAACGTTATCATAAGACTTAAGAATTATCAACGTATAACATTCTCTAACTTTTATGATTGGCAAATCTTTGGTTGATGCTTGCATGATAAAAAGGTAGAGGAAGAGGAAGAGCTAAACCAAACAATATAACATAAATTTTTTGTTATGTTATTCTATTTTTTTCGTGATTCTCTCTGTAGGGTTCCCTGCTCTATATCAATGGAGGGAGACTGGTCAATCAAATGTTCAACCACTTATTACAACTAAGCAGTCGGATATGGTACATATTTTATAAGGATTCATACATAAACACGGTTGCTTTGCATAACTCTGCTATCTTTTAAGACTAGCTCGAGGACGAACATATGTACCATTGTCCGCCATTGTGATGTTGACAAATAAAGTAAAAAAAAATCAAATTTAGGAGATTTTGGTTAATCTAATTATGATACTTTAAGTTTCAAACCATTAAGTAATCATTACATTGTCTGTTGACAGTTAAATCACTCAAATTTGTGTGTCCAAGAAAAAAATAATTTTTTTCTTTCTAAAAACTCTATGTTCATATTTTGCCATGTCCGCGTTAAAAATTTTTGGTACCACAAAACTCTTAAAATCTACTGAAAACATCACAATAGAATACAGAATGTGAAGCTCTACTTCCTATCTTTCTAATTTTATGTAGGAACAGCTGTGGTGATGATCAAGTGGTCCAAACATCTAACAGTAGTGTTTTTAGTTAAAAAAGCATATTATAACACCGCCAATTTTGGTGTAAAAGTTGGCTTTCCGCGCAACGTTCAAACGACGTCGTTGGTCATCACTGTCAGTCGCATGCCGATGTTCTAGTAACCTTGATTTTATCCACCGAATTAGTACAAAAGCGGGTCAGATTATCATTGTCACCAAGACATCCAGCAACATTAGGACGTATCGGACGATTGGCAGAATGTTAAAATACTCCTTGGGAGAACATCGATTTTTTTCCTTCTTTAGGGTTTATCGTACGCCCCAAAACAAAATCCTGGCTACCATGGGGCCGCAAAATTTGTATTTTGTTAGATATTAAAACAAAATTTTCATATGTGGTGCATTCAAACAACCATGCATTAGTGAGTGAACAAAATAAAACTCCAGGCAGGGGGCGCGCGACCCCTGCATTCCTCTTAAATCCGTCACTGTAGGGGATGAGATATTCAATTTTTACTTCTTTCAACTCTAATTTTCAACGTAAAATGCTAAATATCTCGGTTCGTATGGTAGACAGAGGGTTGATTTTTCACCTAGAATCCGAATGCCCCGCGGAATTATTCCTGGCAAATCGAATAAAATAACTAACCCTCATCTGCAATAGGAGTTGAAATATTGAATTTTTTCCTGGATACTGGAATGACCTTCCTCGCCAACTTGCTCCTGGTAAAGGTAAAAAGTAATCATAGATCGTCGTGGCTGTCGCATCTTCTAGGATCGCTGCAACACTGTTGGAGGAGGCAAGACGGCCCACGCTGTCTTCAAGCTTCCCCTTAATCTTATTCATGCAGAAACCATTCTGGCTAACATCTCAAAACAAAGCAATATGGCTCAAAAGTTGCAAGACTGTAAACTCATTCTCTGGAAGTAAAGCACATGATGAATAAAGAGGAGTTTTGAAGCACTCAACAGAACTCTGAAAGATATTATGGGTAACGATGGAATCATGGAGGGGTCACCTTGTTGCTGGCTGGAGACTTCCATCAAACTTTGTCAGTAGTGCTGCCGAAGGAAACTCGAGCTGACGAAGTTTAGGCGTGCATTAGTCATCGTATCTGTCGCCCTTAATCAGAAAACTTAATTTTACAAAGAACATGAGGGTGCACCTAAAGCGCGGCGTCCCTTCAGAATAATGCCTCAACGTCTTATTCGTAATAGAATATGGAGAGTATCCCGAATGCGAAGGAAAGCTGACCATCCCTGCAGACCTGGGCTCAGTCGTTTCGACCTTTGAAGACCTCACAGCTAGGGTACACGCTGATATTGTCGATATCCAAAACAAGTCCATGGAGTGGCTGTGCGAGCGTGCGATTATGACCCCCAAAGAGCGACCAGGCTACCGTCATTAATGATATTTTACGTCGTTTGAAGGGGCAGAAATGGAGTACCTACAAGTCTGTGGTTGTGCACATGGATGACGCGATCTACTATCCCGTGGAAATCCTCAACACCCTCAACCCACCTGGTTTCCCAGCCAACAAGCTTCTTATCAAAGTGTGTTCCAGTGATATTGCTGCTGAACCTCAGTCCCTCAAACTCTGCAATGGCGCCAGACTGCGAGCCCTCTACAGAAATATTATTGAGGTCACAGTGTTCATGGGCTGTGCTCGAGGGAAATCGGTGTTCATACCATGTATACCGAGTCCCTCTTTGATAAGAGGTTGCAGTTTCCCCTCAAGATCTGTTTTGCTGTGACTATTAACAAGTCGCAGGGACAGTCGTTGAAGTTGGCAGACAGTTACCTGAGGCAGGACTGCTTCATGCGTGGTCAATTTTACGTAGCCCGCTCCAAGGACGTTCAACGGCAACTAATCTCGTCGTATACCATGAATATCTACTCTCATCTATTGAACCTGGCCACCAGTAAATGTTATTTATAAAGACCTGTCAAAAGCATACGACACGGTTTGCCATGAATGGCTTCTACGGAAACTCTCAGAAATTAGTATATCGGGAAATTATCTGAAATGGATCAGATCGTACCTGAGTCATCGCTCTCAACGTGTTACCGTACTTAACTCAGTTTCTTGTGAGGTATCTGTGCTATCCGGTGTCCTACAAGGGTCTCATATTGGTCCCGTCCTATTTCTGTTATTTATTAACGACGTTGCAACTTGTGTCATAAACAGTAACTGCTTGATATTTGCCAACGCTTAAAGTTTCTTTAGTACAAACACTAGTGACAATTTATCCTTACTTAGTGTGGCTTCATGGTCGAGTGGTAAGGACGTTTACCTCTTACCCTGGAGTCCCGGGTTCGATCCCCGGTCGAGAAGCTAAGATTTTTCTAAATCAGGATTTAGTTCTAGCATACTCGGACGTTGGGTGTGTGTCCATTATGTTTAAATGTGTAGCCCTCTCCCATACAAGGTACCTTGAGGTAACTTCAGGGATAAAGATGGGGTTGTTTTATCTGTGATATTTAATTAATCCGACCTAAATCATTTTAGTAAATGGTACAAATATAATTCCCGTTCTTTAAGTTTTAATAAACGTACTATCTACCATCGCTAGGCCAGGCTTAATAATTATTTAATAGTGATTTAACACACAAATCTAACACATTATGCATTGATTATTATGAGTTTTTCACCAGCTGTAGTTTGATGTAAATTAAGTTTAATAATTCACTTTTCTTCATAGAGAGAGCTAAGCAGTTTAAGGAGACACTATGGTATACTGTGCTATTGAAACAAATATATCTCCTGGTATATTATGATTTATGACACAAATCAATTCATTTTTGAAAATTAGAAAACATTTGATAATCTCTATAAATTTATCTACAACTTGCTAAAAACCTCACTAAAATCGGTTCAAGGGTGAATAAGTTATCAAACATCAAACTACATTAAAGTTTTGGGTGGATCGAATTTTTTGCTGGCGAGTGTAGATATTTTAGTGCCCATATCTTTGATGCTAAAATTTCAGTTTCCAATTTATTGAGAACAAAGCGTTTCGCATGACAAACGTATAAAAAAATAATTTTACTCACAGTAATTAATTAACAACGATTATTAAATGAGCTTCGCCGTAAGTACCGGAAAAATGATAAACATAAAAATCCGCAGAAAAATTGGGAGGTTTTTAAATTTTTGGAAAATATAATGAGTCTGAAAACTGTCCTGCACATTTTAGGATACAAATTGCGTTTTAATTACCGACCCTTGTATAAATTCTCAATGAATTTCCCCTCAAAACTTGTCAAACTGCATCTCACTTGCTGCATATAGAAAAGTTTAAGAGCAATTTACAGGCTTATGTTGGATACTTGCTGAAAATGCAGAATTAAATTCCTTGGAAAAAATGCCTTAAGTAGCTGTAATTTTCGAATATATAAATTATCTTTTTAAATGTTTACCTGTTTAAAAATGTATAATTTGGATGGTGTTTCTCCTAAAATACTAGCAATCAGCGTCTGAACAGTTTTTCTTTAAAACAGTAAGTTCTGTACCCATTACCAGTATTTCCCTATTAATGTGGATTTATTTAAGTTTGCGGCAACTTTAATTAGGTGAAAATTAACTTTGAGCTTTAAAATAATCCCACCCGTTGTTTTGTTTGAAACGTACCAATAATAGTATTTATTTTGTCGGCGTTTAAGAATAATTTCGTCCACAGTTTGTGTCAATAGTCTGAGAGTGGTGATGAAATGTAAACACAGTATCTAAATATATCATCAGAAGGTGTTCTAACACTACATAGTAAATTCTAAAAATACGCTCCACGGTGGAGATCCGCTTTATCTAATATTAATTGGTTGGTTTGGCTCTATTCATGTATTAATACGATAAGCGGGTTCATTTTTATTTTGTTACTAATATCACAATATTAATTATTTAAAAATTTTTTTTTTTTGAAAAATCGCAGCTTGACGTTGCTAACTGTGAATACGAGGGTGAACACCTATTTGACTTAAATCTGTTGATTTAGTTTTTCCTATTACAATATAGTTTTCATAATCGTATTCAGTTTTCTTGCATTGTTTTTAAAGCCATAAATTGAGAGAGATCTATTGAACAATGGTTCAATAAATCACACACAAAGAAAAATAAATCAGTTAACTCATTTTATAGTAGACACTCTTTGATTCATTAATATTATTTTCAATTAACGAGGTTTGTAGCCGAAACTCGTTAATTCATACATACTTACAAACTCAGTGGAGCGACGAGGCTAGAGACAAAGCGATGAGGTAAACGACGCGCGACGCGACTTAAATTTTGACGTAAGTTCATATATAGTGTGCGAAACCGATATAGTGGCGGGACGTGCGGGGTAAGACGCTACGGAACACAGAGCCGGATTTAACTGTATTGTTCGCTCGTTTACTTTTTCAATGTAGGTTTTTTGCTCAGTATAGCTAGCAACAATTGTACAAAAAAAATATTAACTTGAAATAAAAATATTGTATTTAAAGTATTGACTACATATACAGCAGTTACAGTATCAAGTTCGCTTACCCATGATAATCTACGGATGAGTAATATGGTGCAGTTGGGAGTTATAAGGCTGTTAAGTGGAGTACAAAGGCTTGCTTGCCTGTGCGTCACGGGGGCCATAAGAACCGCTCCTACAGCCGCATTAGAGGTCCTGCTAGACTTCCCACCACTACATATATTTATCCAAGGAGAAGCTCGTTCAGTGGCACACAGAGCACCAGAGGTTATACTTAGAGTTAAAGGCGCATCCTATACTAGGAATGCCTACGGATAGCTTAGTCCCGAAGTATAACTTCAATAAAAACTTTCAAATTATAATACCAGACAGGGAAGACTGGAAAATCGGTCCCCCAATAACAGCGCAAAAAATCTGGTATACGGACGGCTCCAAGACAGAATAAGGAGTGGGACCTGGGATTTACGGGATAAGGCCAAAAACGGAAATCTCATTAAGTCTAGGAAAATACGCCACAGTATTTCAGGCTGAAGTAGCCGCAATACAGTGGTGTGCAAAGGAAATAATAAGGCATGGGACTGTCAATCAGTCGAAAGCCATTTTCTCCGATAGCCAAGCGGCACTAAAAGCAATCGGTTCCATGCAGGTTGACTCAAAGCTTGTGTGGGACTGTGTGAATGCCCTAAAAGACCTAGGAAGTCAAAATAAACTGACCATGGTGTGGGTGCCAGGACACGAGGGACATAAGGGTAACGAAAAGGCGGATGAACTGGCCAGAGAAGGCTCATCCGCAGCCTTAGTAGGACCTGAACCCTTTTGTGGCATGGCCAAGCCAGGCATAAGAGCCATCCATTGAGGACTGGATGCAAAATAAGTCTCTGTAATGGTGGAGGGGCTTCCCGCAACAGAGACAGGCCAAAGAGTTCATTAAAGAAAGATCGGCTAAATTTACGAAAGATCTACTATGCCAAAATAGAAAGGCCATTAGGATAATAGTGGGTCTTTCAACAGGACACTGTCGGCTCAACAGACATATGAGTCTGATGGGTCTGGTACAGGATGCAATATGCAGATTCAGATTCTACCAAGAGGAAGAGGAATCCTCAGTTCATGTGTTGTGTCACTGTGAAGGCAAAAACCAAGAGCTGACAGCTACACTAAGAGCCCCTTATCAAGGCTGTGGAGTCTGATACAAAGGACAAAGCTGGATAAGGAGCTCTAAGGAAATGAATAGGAGCTCCACAATAGACCCACAGGGGGTCGCGGTGGTCAAGGTCAACCAGCCAGCTCCTCCCTTATAATCTAATCTAAGTTCGCTTAATATAAATTGTTACTATCCAGCAAGGACCGCGAGAAGGTATGACCATTTCTCGTCAGGAAAGGTTGGGTATGGAATATTAGTATAGAATAAAGAAAATATTTAAAAAGTAACAAGAAACCTTTAAAAACAAAAAATATACTCTCAAAATAGACACAAATATCTTTCTGAATAAATAAACGAAAAATAAGTTCTAATAGTAAAGTTATTACTATATTAAAAACAGAAAAACATATTTTTGTCAAAATAAAAAATATAACATCCCGAAAAAGAATATTTCTGAAGCACTGAACCACGAAAGCAGAAAAACGGAATTAAATAATGCAGTTGATATCACAAAATTCACTTCTTCACTTCACATCACTTCACTTTACTCACCTCACATTGCTTCTTCCTCTGAATCCTCGCCCTTCTCACCCTTTTCTTCATTTTCGGATGAACTATTATTCTCGTTCAAATTTATAATAAATTTATTTCCAGTATTTATATGAAATTTGGCAAATTTTAAATAATCATCCTCAATTGTAATTTCTTCCCTAATTTTTTTTCCCAGTCTTCCTTCTTAATTTTTGACACTTCATTTTGAATTAACTCTACGACTTTTTTTATCGATTTCGGAAATATATCTCCTTTTCTGACATTTTTCTTCAATTTACACCAAATTAATTCAATCGGGTTGAAAATACAGAAATATGGCGGTAATCTCAACACTTTGTGGCCATATCTCTCCGCTGCATTATCTATAATATACTTCTCTTAATTTTTCATTTGCAGGACTTCCAACAGTTGTGCTTTATTATAATTTTCCGCATAATAGAGATCATGTTCTATTAAAAAAAATTGTAGCCTCAGCTTAGTAGAACTCTTGTTAGGAATTTTATACAGTTGTCTCAAATCGTACTTGTGACGCATTGTGAAGAACAGTAATGTTATTCTGTTTTAATTTTGGGATTAGGTTATTTTCAAACCATTCCCCAATTATTTCTACCTCCATGTTCTTGTGGTAATCTACGTTACAATCTCCCATGTTTTTTCGCACAAGTTCAATGCATTTATCAACCCATCCATCAACTGATCCACAGCATAATATAATCAACTGAGTTCCTTTATTAGGGGGATGTAAGATTGGTTGACATTTCCTAGATCCATCAGTCCATCCTTTTTTTACGGTGTCATGAGTATCATATCAAGTTTCATTTAGATAATAAATTAGCCTATTTTCCTTTCTGAGTTCCTTTGTCTCTTCTAGATATGAATTTCACCAATCCACTATTCGTCTACTTTCCATAATCGCCATGCGTTTATTAATAGTTTGATATTTAAATCCAATTTTTCTCAGCCAAGTTTCTAAAGTTCTTTTCGTATATTTTAGATGATAATCCATTTCTTTTAATTTTCTGTCTACCACGGCAATAGTTAGGATTTCATTTTTCTGATACGCGTTGTAAACTAAAGTTCTTAAAAGTTTTGCTAACGATGGGTCCTGTGTTTTCGATTGACCGGCGTCGGATCGTTGTTTTCTTGGGAGGGTACCTTCTTTCGCCAGTTTGTGTATTGTGGGACGGAGAACGTTAGGCAGAGATGCTGTTTCACCTAGTACATCTAAATCATACAAATCAGGGTCATTAGCTCGTCGCCTCAAAAGATTAATATAAACATTAAGGCAATTTTGTTTCGTTTGCTCGTTCAAATGTAGCCGATTTTTTCTTACTGAAAACACTAATGAACTTTGATTTTCTTTATCAGTGTAATCACTATCACTTTCATTTTCACAAACACAATAAGATGTAGACGTAGAGGCCTCTCACGGTCGAAACATTTTTACATCAAATACCTTCTTAAATTATTTTCAAAAACACATCAGCAAATAAACATATATGAAATAATTATTACTTATATTACACTATTACACAACTCACTGCAACACAATAACCTTCTTAAATTATTTTCAAAAACACGAGAGCAAATAAACAGATATTTAATAAATATTATTTATCTTATAATATTATACTTACAATATATCATATAAATTAAGTGCGGCACTGAAGTATTCCAGCATGTAAGTTAAACTCCGCCTCGGTCGCGTGTCAACAAAAACAACAATCATCTTTCTCTCTTTAATGTAAGCGGTGTAAGAGATGGAAGATGTCATGTCTTAGACGATTCCCGCACTCATGTCGCGTCTTACCCCTCACGTCCCGTCACTATATCGGTTCCGCACACTATACAACTGAACATAGTAAAGAGGTTGTCGCTACGTCACGCTACAAGACTACAAGGCGATGCACGCCACGCCGAATTACAATTCTGATTTGTTGTCGCATGTGGCGCTGTGAGTTTTACTTACTGAAAGCTGAAGTTAATCCATTTCTGTCGTATATGAGGCGCTACTTCGTTGAACATATAATTAAAGGTGGCAATATCCATTTTCAAAAAATCAAAAAATCTTTCAGGGTGTTTCTTCAGTTCAGCAAATAGCGTATGGTATTGTCCAAAGTGTTTGCGGTGTCTATTAACAAGGTGTATGGAATATTTTTTTTCGACCAGCTCCTGAATTTCCATCAGTACCCATACTGACGCATTGTCATACAGAAAACTCATCCTCACTGATGTGTGTGAAGTTAGAAACATTTCTAAGTTAGCAACGTTTCTGATAGTCCCTGCGGCCAATTTATTTAAAAATGTTTGATTATTTTTCGCTAACAGTTGTTATTATGATTAAATTATATTAAAATATATTCACTCCCTAAGTGCTGTTACCTCAAAAACAATGGAAGTGTACTATTCTGAAATTTTAACGATATACTAAACAAAAGCTGTTCTTCCAGCCCTGCTATCGTTTTTTTTCAAAAACCCGTGGGAGTCGCTATAAGCATACAAAAAGTACAAATTGAGGCCAGAATAATAATTCTTTTCTCGAAAACTACGAAGTGTGCCATCCTGGAATTTTCACAATATACTAAAAAACAGTGTTAATGTTTTTCCAAAAAATCCGTGGGTCTCAGCAGATGCAAAAAACGAAATGTGAAGTTAGCAACAGTTTAAAGAATAATTAAGTTACGAACTGTGCTACCCAGTGGCGCAGCCAGAAAATGCATCTGGAGAGGGCGAACAGAGATTGAGAAAATTTTTTCAGAAAAAGTAATAAAATAAAATATATTCTAAGATTACAAAATCCAAACAAAATAATTCTAGAAATATGATATGACACTACTACTTTGCTAGATTATAATTCTTAATCTTCGCCTTCGTTTGGTTAGTTCATTAAAAACTTTTTCACTGGCAGATGTATATTTTCATTAACATATAAAAGTTATTCCTGTGTTTTGAACGTGAGAATGCGACCGGCTACGTGTAGATTCTAATAGATATTGGCATAAATTACAAAATATTAATATCAAGGGATAATTTCTATACTGCTTTGTACACTAGACATACGATATAAAGTATGTTTATTTATTTTCTAGTTAAGGGAAGATGGCTCGGAGGCGTTGACCTCCTGCCCCCCTGGTTGCGCACAAGGTGCAACCCTGGAATTTTCACATTATATCAAACAAAAGTATTCTTTCCAGCCCTGATATTGATTTTTTTTTCAAAAACCCGTAAGATTCTTGCCTTATGCAAAAAATGCAAATTGAAGTCAGCGACAACTTAAGGATATTAAATATGATTTGAACGAAACAACTACGTAGCGGGCAAATACCCCGACCTGCATTGGATTATACCTTCAAATCATGATAGATCGCAAGTTGTTATCCGCCATAGAGAGATCTATGATGTCTGTCGGATAGTAGCATTTGGACCATATGAGAAGTTTCACATACCCCTTACCACTACTCAACTTAAGAATAGTAATTTTTTTCCCAAAACTATGAAGTGTGCCACCCAGGAAGTTTCACATTATACTAAAAAGAAGGTGTTCTTTCTACAACTGCTAACAGTTTCTCCTAAAAACCCGTACTAGTTTTGTTATTTGCTAAGAATGCAAATAGAGGTTCTTGATAACTTAAGAATAACTTATTCTGGAAAACTACGAAATGTGACACCCTGAAATTTTCACTTTCCAGCCCACAGTGAATCAAAGACAGTTAATTTTGGCCAAAAATACAAAACGTTAAAGTTTTACTATTTTGACTGAAGAAATACATAATTTTAGATGAAAATAAGATATTCTATAAATATATCGAATATTGATGAAACTATTACCCTTGTAGGTAAACGAAAATACACATTTTTTAAATTATTTAATTTTTACACTTTCCGCGTGAGTTGCGTAACTTGCTTATAATATTTTTTCTGCAACCATTTTAGCTACTCTCAAAACACTTTTTAACCTGAAATCTTTTGTAAACAATATTTATAAAATTCAGCTGACAGATTTCAGACGCTGTTGTCTAGAGTGGTTAATTAGGTATCTACCATATTGTTGACAACGAAAAGTGGCATAAGGGATCGGTAAAACTTTATCAATACCTTATGTCACGTTACCGGGCTCGACTAGTGAAGATGTATTTTCTACTCAAAAAATTTAACAAAAACAATTAACTTTGTAGACGGTTGCAGAAAGAATATATAAATATATAAATACACAGATAGATATATTTATTAATTTTTTATATTACACAAAATCAATTTGATGTCAAATTTAGCAAAAAATTAACACAATAATAATAGTAAAAATATAAGTTTAAAGTTCATCTTCTGATGCATTATCTTCATCTACCTGTAATACACTGATTAGAACTTACTAAAAGCCTAGATTCATTTTAATTCTCGAAATTTTTCTGATAGAAAATTTGAGTTCCTGGTCGACCTCGAGCTTGATATGTTGATGTAGATATTTCCAAATAATTCTTAGCTTTTCTTAAAGTACACTACTCAACAATGTTTTATTTCATGCAAGAAATTTCCAATTTTGTCCCCATTTTGATGTGAATTTAAAGCAAATATTACGAATTTTTTCGAGAAGTGCTCTCCGTTCTGTATTATTGACTTCTTCCGGAAAACCCAAATTTTACAGACATTTTTTGACGAGCAATATGCGTTTTGCATTATAAATCTTTTTTTTTTTTAAAATACATAATAATATTTTGTAAAATCAACCCCATATATCTGCTTTCTTTAGATATGTTTTTCTAACGAAAAAACGTCTAAAAACAAAATGTGATCTGTAAAATGAGTACTCAAAAATTGCGGACAAATGTGGACATTTTTTTTTAACTCAAATAAAAAATTTAAATAAAAAACAATGTATTCCTGCAAGCAGTTAATTAAAATTTTAACACAGGAAAACGGATTAACGAATTTACAAAATATCATAAGCACATTAAAATACATACCTTCAGCTTTCTTTTGAATTGTTACTCAAGTATTTGCACGTCCCCAATTCCAAGAAATGCAACAAAATGAAATGGGATTATTTTACCATTAATTGCACAACAGAAAACAGTTAAAGATCTTCGCTGTTTAAAGGCCTATACATGATTGAATAAATTTTTATAGTGGCAAATATTTACATATCTGAGTACTGTAATTGTCCTACTAGCATTTCCATATAATTTGGTTTGATTCCAGGAAAGTTGCTTTTTTTTGTTTTTGGCCAAAATTAATCGTTTTTGAAACACTGTGAAGCACTGCTATCGGTTTTTTCCAAAAATCCGTAGCAATTTTGTCATATGCAATAAATGTAAACTGTGGTAATTTTTTGTATTTTTTACATATTATTATGACAAGACTCGTACGGGTTTTTGGAAAAAAACTGATAGCACGGCTGTAAAGAACATCTTTTGTTTAGTATAATGTGAAAATTACAGTTTGGCACACTTCGCAGTTTTCGAGAAAAAAATTATTATTAAGTTGTCCCTAATCTCGGTTTGTATCTTTTGCACACGATAATACTCCTACGGGTTTTTGGGAAAAACCAGTAGCAAATCTTCTTAATTTGTCGTGGACAATAGTTTGCATTTTTGCATATAACGAGACTCTTACGAGTTTTTGAGACAAACTGATGGCAGGGCTGGAGAGAACCTTCTAGTATAATGTGAAAATCTCAGGGTGGCACACTTCGTAGTTTAATTATTATTTAAATCGTTGCTAACTTCACATTTCATTATTTGCATATGGCAAGACTCCTACGGTTTTTTTGGAAAAACCGCTATCAGGGATGGAAAAAACACCTTTTGTTTACTGTACTGTGAAAGTTACAGGGTAGTACATTTCGTAGTTTTCAAGAGGAAAAATTTTTTTCTTAAATTGTCGATGACCTCAGTTTGCATTTTTTTGCATATGGCGAGACTACAACAGATGAAAGAAAATGGCATGGCCGCTTTTGTTTCATTGTGAAAATAATTTTTGGTACTAACTTCAATATGCAGACAACAAAAATAGTAAAATTTGTCATCTTACTATATGCTCATGCCTCATGTCTTGTCGTTTATAGGGATCACTAACCAATACTGGAACTATTGCTTTGGAATAGATCCGGTAGATTGGACTAACGGAACGGATCCCTACTGATAATTAAATCAGGTACGAGTATCAGTCTAAGTCCGGCCGGCGTGGCGGCCGATAAAGTTCGGACTTTTCTACGTTCTTGGACTGTGAACTGGTCGCAAGATTCAGGAAGGACTTCGAACTGGTCGACATAACAAAACCGAGACGCTTAACGAATACCCCTCCAGTTCTGCACTAACCGCTAAAAAAGTGGACCTACTCAAAGCGCGAACATTCCGACCCGGATCAGGAACTGATCATTTGACTAGATATTTGCCTGGACTGGATCAAGCTGGAACTGATCCATGAAAATGTTTGGATCAGCCATCCGTTGTCGAGGTCCCTAAAGGAGTAGGTTACCTCTTTACTTGGGTGAGGAGAGACGGAAGGGGAATGTAACGCGTCATAGTGTATGCCGTGTTGTGAATCATACGTTTGTTGTGTTCATTTTATAATCGATTTGTGTGGTTATTTGTTATTATTTTGATATTTTGCTTATAGTTATTATTAGTTATGTTATATTATATTGTTATGGACCTCTTTTTATAATTTTTATGCGCTTTTTTGACATTTTAAGTAGCATTTGGATTTTTATATAACGGACAATATTTGGTTTAAATTACATTTATTTTGAAAAGATGAAGTATATTTATTTCGAGGAGAAGAAATATCCAGTTAATAATAAATAATTGTTTTAAGTTGACTGGAACTATATGCAGTGTTGCTATTTGTAAGAGTAATGCTGAGCAGAGGGCAAAGAAGAATGGAGCAAAAAATATAATTTTTCTCATTTCCTACTGACATTTTGATTAGGAAAGAGTGGATTAGAAAATGTTAAATAAAAGGAAAATTTAACCCCGATAATAAAAGACTTTGCAGTAAACATGTTGCAATTGATGATTTTGAAGAAGGAATGAAATCAAGGTTGATGAATGTATTGCCAAAAAAAACTAAAAAAAAACTGGTAGGCAATATAAAATTTATCAACTAAAAAATAATTTGTGGCTAATTTTATTATGTTTTAGCTATTTCATCACTTAATTTGTTGCCTGAAACTTTGACAAAAATGTCCATCCCAACTGCAAGAGGTGAATGTGTTAAAACTAGAGAACGCAAAGAGATCGTTACACAAATTTTAAGTCCATTATTGTCTATAGGAAATGTGGAAAACATTCCATCCACAAGTAAAGGAAATCCCCAAGAAGGTGCATATGAAGAATTACTACGCAATTATAATATCCTTTTGCTAGAGAATGAAGAATTTAAGAAAAAAAATCAATGAAAACGAAAAACAGCTTGCTTTTTGTAAGTAAAGGAAAATTTGAGTTGCAAAAACTTGTTGAACAATATGAAGGACAATCAAATTCAAGCGTAAAAGAAATGTAGGTAAAAGTATGCCAGACCGCATACCTGGCGTCAGGATCTCGAATACGTGACTCGATCTGATAGACCGAGATGGTGGTACTGTACAAATATGACACTCGGTCTTATAGACCGAGTTATGGCAGGCAATGTATTAAAGAGATTGAATTCTTTATATATTTGTTTTTTATTTGTCTTAATGTAATATACCTTACTGTTAATAAAATAATTTAAACATGAAGTTTCAATAATCATTTCCGCATTGAGAGAATGAAATAATAAATAATATAATCTCAGTAACCACCAAAGTATGGGCCTTTACTGGGCATTTATTCAGCTAGCATCTCCAGTAAAATCCCGGTAAACAACCAGCGTTTGCTGTTTACTGGGATATAACTAAAATCATTTATTTAACTGCTAAATAAACTACTTATTAAAATTTGTTACTAGTCAGCTAGAAGAAGAATGAGTGTAATTATGGTATGGTTAATAATTAAATTAGATTGATTTCTAAGCTGTTTAGCTATTTTATATATTGGTATACAAGTTATTTTGGTAACATTTCCTAAATATTTAATTGGTGAAATAGGATATGTCCATTTAGTTTTCCCCTTTCATTATTTTACATAATATTTATAAGGACTATGGGTTATTTACATAACTGAAATCAGTGCATGGTTACAGGACAAGGTGATCCTTATAAGTACATCGAGAAAATTCAGGAAATGATTCCTGAACCTGTATATTTTCAGATATTGTCTATAGTTATTTATTTGTGACATCCTATAACGTTTTTTTCTCACTTGTTTCGACTTAAACCACTGTCCTATTTTTTGAAAAACTAAATGAAGTTCTGCCCATAACTACTTCGTTTCGGAGATAGGGTGTTGATTAAAAAAAAAACTCCTGAAGATCTCTGAATTGCTTGAAGATTTTTGATCAAGCTTGTTGTATATAATGAGTACTTTTAGAGACTTATTCGTTGTAAACATTTAGAGCATTTTTTTAAAATCAACACTGTATCTCAGAAATAATTTTATTGACAAAACATCATTTGAGCTTTTCGTCTTAATATAGGTTTGGGAATCATTTCCTGAATTTTTTCGTTGTATGTACTTAAGGATCACCCTGTGTATATTAGCTATAACATATGAAAATCTCCGTTTTGTCGGAAATTATAATTAATGAACTGGAACATGCCAGAAATATTATAAATTAAAACACTTTCGAATTGGTTGGTCGGCATCCTTAAACTACCTTGTATAAACGTAATTTTGTATTTTCGTCTTTGCTCAAAGCTATATGCAAAATTTTATTAAAATCGCTTTGGCCTCTCCAGAGATCAAGTGTGGAGTAAATAATCATCAAATAACAAACATACGTATTTTAAAAACTATGCCAAAACATTATATGTTGTAACCTATGAAGATTTGTTAAAGAAAATGGTTAAATTTGGTGATAATTTATAATCGACAACATAAAATTTAATGAGAATAGTAGTTTTATTTTGATCATACACAAAACATGTAACGCCAAGAAAATAAATATTCGCAAGTTTATTCAGTAATTAGTATTTCTATTCCACAGCTATCTTCAATATGAGTCACTTATAGTGTTCTTTTAATTATTAAAACACATGTTAAATTAAATAATAAACATAAGTATATAAAATTAACATAATTCATAAGCTTTAAAGTTCTAAACGAAAGCATACCAATGTACACTATTTCAAATCTGGCATCAGATGACGTATTCCCGCCATTAATTCTATTGGTCAAAAGTTAAGAGGTAGCCCACTCCTTTACGGACTTCGATCCGTTGTCTCTGTGACATATAAAATATTTATACATATGTATATAAAGAGATATGCCATAATATATTAGTCGCAAAATATTTAATTAAAGATGAAAGCAAATTCCATCAATATTTCAGGCTTTCAAAAACCCCAAATAAATACATTTATTACATTGGGATTGGATGCTTGTGAAATTCGTGTATTAATTATTGTTCATCCGTTTCTCTAGTAAATTTCAATCGTTTCCCCCTTGTTTTAAGATATGATCACTTCGAAAATACAATCAAACCCTCTCCAGCACAACTTCTGCTTTTTGACTTGTGGTGTGTATTTTATATACCTATTATAAACAATTTGATCTCTCTTGAATGTTGTCATATTTTTTTCCTAAAATCACCAATCCAGGCCGTTTATATTTTATAAAAACATATAGTAGGCCATAACCTCGAAAAATAATAGCGCCTGCGCGCCTGTGCTCCAAGTATCCCTCTCACTGCGACTGCTTCCACGTACATATGTGAGTAAACACTGCGCATACTAAGGAATTTTTTATCTATTACCAAAATACGCGTGGCATCAGAACTAAAACAACTGAACTTTATAATTCAATTCATCAATACACCGAGTACTCCGTGATAACTCTAACTGAAATCTGACTCGATCTCTCTGTTTTCGACAAGGCATTATTTTGTAATGAATATAATATATTTCGCTGTGAGAGACATTTTGCTACAATTAATCAGTGGCGGCTGGTGAAATTTAGGCTATGTCATATCTCAGTATTGGAGCATGGGACCCAAGCGATACTTAAAGGCGTAACTATCAGGACTAAATGAAGAAGTTTTGCAGAAAAAAAATTGCGCTTGAAATTTGCGAAAAAAAAGTTGGAAAAAATTAGTGCCCCCCAGGTTATTTTTTAAACGATTTGTAAAATATTTGTGAAACATTTTTTTTCAGAATCAGGTGGAAAATATAAGTTCACGTTTCAAATTTCATCGAAAAATATTGTTTTTCTATAAAGTTACACCGTTTTGAAGTTTGCAAAGTGAAAAATGAATCTAAAATAAAATTTCAAAACGGTGTAACTTTATAGAAAACCAATATTTTTCAATGAAATTTGAAATGTGAACTTATATTTTCCACCTGATTCTGAAAAAAAATGTTTCACAAATATTTTATAAATCGTTTAAAAAATAACCTGGGGGGCACTAATTTTTCCAACTTTTTTTTCGCAAATTTCAAGCGCAATTTTTTTTCTGCAAAACTTCTTCATTTAGTCCTGATAGTTACGCCTGGTAAGTATCGCTTGGGTCCCATGCTCCAATACTGAGATATGACAGCCTAAATTTCACCAGCCGCCACTGCAATTAATCGCTAAAGGGGTGGAGATGTACTAATAGCAGTATGCAATAGCAATATGAAACATAGTTCTTCCGTACTAAACCTTGATTCTGTTGGTTTTAACAACATACCCGCCATTGATATATTAGGTGTAAAAATTTCAGTTAGTCATCAATACCTCTATGTATTTATCATTTATATGTCGCCAAATATATCTATTGCCGACTATGAATATTTCTTTGAGATGCTAGGTATTTTACAATATCTGCAAAATAATGATAACATTGATAACGGTGTAAACATCTTAGGTGATTTAATATTTCTAAATACGCATTATATTTAATAGATTCTCAACCTAATGGTCAAATAAGAGCACTGAATAATTTTCTTAATACTAACAATTTATTTCGGTATAACTACTTACATAAGTTTAACGGGATTATTCTTGATTTAATTCTATGTAACAGAAATTGTATCGTAACTCGGTGTATTGATTCACTGATCAATAAAGATAATCACCATCCAGCTCTGACCATATCAGTTAAGATAAACACCACTGAAAACTTAAATAATAGTTTTCCAACTAATTACAATAACCTATATAATTTTCAAAAATCTGATTTCCCCAAACTATATGATAGAGTCCTCATACTGACTGGTCATTTTTTTTCTTCTTATAATGATGTCAACAGCGTGTGCTCAACATTTTATGATAAACTTGACTCTGTTTTTGAATCCTGCGTACCCAAAAATTTGTCTGTGCGTAGTAGAAAATACCCTCCTTGGTTCAACCATTATATCATAAAAAATCGCCTAAAAGAACATCTTAAAAGTCAGTATACAAGGACTGGTGATCTTTCGGCTTATGATGATTTTAAAAATATTAGACTTGAAATAAAGCGAGACATAAATAAATATAGCTTATAGAAATTTCTTACAAATTTCTGAAAATAATATTAAAAACGATCCCAACAAGTTTTTGGCATTCATTAATAGTAAAATATCTGGTGTGGCCAGCACATAACTTTCTTATACCAGTATATATCATCCTGATCTAAAAAAATCATTCTGTTTAATGCTTTACTTACCTCAATTAAATTTTGAAAACACACCTTGAAATGTTTCATAGAAAATTTTTAATAATTAATTATCAGCGTCCTTCGATACTGTCAATAATAATTCATGTCATATATTTTAATAATCTTATTGACATTGACATTTTTGTAACTAAATTAGATATTTCAAATATTAAGCTGCCAGATTTATCCTAACCTCATTTTATGAGGTCAAATGTGTATAAAATTTCAGTTTACAGCAGCTTTATTTAAATACTTGGAAAATATATTTTATTCGCTTGATATAGTAAACATGATTTATAATCTTTCATCACGAATGTTTTTTTGTAAAATCAAATACAAAAAAGTTTGGGTCCAGCTGGCCAATTTTGCTCATCATCGAATTTTTTCATAGTCCTTGGCCTTTAGAACACGTGTACCAAATTTGAAAGCTTTATCTCAAAAACTGTGGTTGCTATCGCGATACTACAGACATGCAGACAGATTTTTTCCATAAAGTTATGTTTTTTCATTATAATTCGTCGAGATTCGTCCAGAAATGCAATAAATATTTTTTTCCCGAAATGGTACCTTTTTTCTTCTTTCATTTATTGTGTCTCTTCTGGTGGTACCACACTCACCAAATTTAATGTGTCACCTAAAATATTGTTAACAATCTTAACTGGCAAATTTGGGAAATCTCCCATTAGTATTTTCCGAGTTATCGCGGATACGCACGCGCACACGCACGCACGCGCACGCTCATGCACACGCACGCAAGCGCACGCACCCACACACGCACGTACGCACCCACACACGCACGTACGCACCCACAAATGGACGCACTCACCCACACACGCACGCACGCATCCACACGCACGCACACACCCACGCACCCACCTATACCTATCATTTATCAGATCGATGTTTTAGTATGCGTAACTTATTTGGTGTCTTAGTTACGATGTACATAAAAATAACTTAAAAATGGTTCAGTGTAGGTTTCTTAAGTTACTTTGGTTTAAATCAGATGGTATATATCCAGCTATTGGTTTTCCGGAAAATTATCTGCTTGAGAAATATTCTGTCTAGCCTTGAGAACAGGCGAGTATACTTCTCTCAAATATTTTTGTTTAAAGTGCTACACAATGATTTTGATACACCTGAAATACTCAGTAAATTAAATTTTCGTATCCCAGAGTAACCTCTCGAAACGCCGAAATTTTCTATTTACCCACCCCACGTATCAACATCAAAAAAAAATTCACCGATAATCAATATCTTTTAATAATTTGTATAATGACCTAGATTTTTTTAATTGCAGCCTTAATGATATGAAAATTAGAGTTTTGAATTAATAGTGATTTTATTTTTGCTTTATTTCAAATATAATATTTTAAGATCTGTTTCACTTATTGTATGTGTGTCTAATTACATATTCTGTCAGTTAGGTGTAGTCTACTTTTGCATGTATTGTTACTTTCATTGTTTATTGTTGAATTTTAATCTATTTTCTCTTTTTTTTCTATGTTAACGTTATATTTTATATTGTATCATAATATATTTTGTATTCCTATATTCCTGTTCTGTAATTGGGTAATTTACTTGTTGAACAGTGTATGTAAATAAATAAATAAATAAGTAAAATAAAATTTGCCGTCTGCAGTTTATTCATCTGTGGACAAATCTAGAAAGCAATCTAACTTTCTGTTTTTATGCAAATTTTGCACGTTTATACATTAGATTGCATTTACGCCTGTTGAAATTGGTCAGGGTAGAACAAAGAATTCCTACAAGGGTTGAATTATCGGCATTTTGTAAAATTTGTATTTCTCAGTTTTCTCGAAACTATTAGCCCAAATAGCTTAAATATAAAGTATCGTAACCTGAGGCATTACCCTTTTAAACATATAATATAAATTTAAATGATATTAATTTTGATATTTTAACATAGTCCATTGCAGCAAATTTTATACCTAACGGCTTATTTAGTTGAGAGAGAAATAAAATAAGTATACAAATTTAGAACTCATGCCATCACAAAGGAAACAAATTTACACATAATAACTCCAAAAATACTAGTTAAGAATGTTAAAGAATAACAATTGCTTAATATGAAATTAAAGATAAAGTAGTAGAAACCCATTATGTTAAGAAATAGTTATATAAAGAGAAGAACAATTAGATAGGCCTTTCCCAAGAGTCATCGAAATAATTTAACAGAATCTGTTGATATGTTCTTGCTCATTTAAGACAGTTTATACCAAACAGGATATTCTAAGAAATCGATGAAGTAAAATAAAAGAAAATTAAACTTTTCCGAGAATCAACATATAGCGAAACTAGCTACTACTATTTTCATCGGGATAGAATGAATTTCAAGTGTATTGACGAATTTGAATTGATATTGATATTTTTAATTGCGAAATTACAAATGTAGGAACAGGAATGTTGAGTTAGTTTGATCGTGACGAGATACTAATCGTAAGTAATCAATAACTGTCCGTTCTCTATTATTATTTATGAATGTGAATGAACATTTATAGAACAAGAATAAGAGAAAAGTCGTCAAAGATGGGGGTTATTGATAATACTTTCAAAAAGTAAAATGAGAGTCTGATAGATACTTAGAAATATTGTCTGAACGTTATTTGTGGCATTCTCTAAATTTTTCTTTCTCTCTTTTGAGAATTACTACCACATGAATAATTCTTCGTTTTCTAAAAAATATAGTGGTTACCCAGTATATTACTGGAAAAATAAACCTCTGCGCTTGTGACTTTACGTCAAAAGATTATTCAGAGGGTATTTTTTTGACAACTATTATGAGACACAAAAATAATATAATTTCCAAACGTTTCGGAAAACGAATCTGTTTCCTTTTATATTTATTTATCTTTTTTTATGTCATGCGTGAAATTTGACAAAATATGTAACATTATGAAATTAATAAATAGTCCAAATTTAATTTTTGCAACTTAACACGTTTCGAATTTGATGGCAAATAACTATGTTGCACTTACCCCGTTTAAGGGGATCTAACCCTTATAAACTGATTTAAGGTAAATTACAAAACTCGTCTTATTTTTTCTAGTTCTATCACTCCCTTGAAGAAGGTACTTAATTATGGGACACCCTATATGTAATAATAAACGTAAAATACTGACAAATAGTAAACCGATAAACCTCTTATATAAAATAATAATACTATTAACAATCTATATCATGTAAGATCGAATATTGACGAATGCACTATTAAGTATAATAATAAAAATATAGTGGCCCTATCCAAGTAACATCATTTTAAATAGATACTTATTTAATAATTAAAATAGTATTGTACCTCAAATTTTTTCATTTGTCTAATTTCTTAAGCTCATACCTATACCGATGTAACAGGATCATAATACACCCCCTTTTTCCTTTAGTTTTAAAGATAAATGATTGAAATTTGGGATATCCTGTATACATAATAAGCGGCACTTTTTGACATACAAGTGATTTTTTTTCACTTCGGGTTTCGCCGGAAGTGACAATAACTTTTGATTTTTAAATGGAATACCCTGTGTATTATTGCATTTTTGATTTCTGCATAATTTTCTGAATCCAACGATACCAACTAAGTGACATTTTAAACGTCAATATTTTTTATAATATAATTTTTAGTTTTCCATATAAGTGTGCCATGAGGGTTCTGATTTATTCTAAATGACCCGTGTAATGCTAGAAAAATCGAAATTGCGTCAAAAATACTAAATTACGTGATTTATGAGCAAATAATGTTCATCAAAATGGTTTTTGGGGCCAAACTCAATTTTTTCGAATGGAACCATATTGGTACCGTGGTGCCATTTATTAGTACTATTAATAAGGAATTTATTCATATATCGTATTAAAATGTGCGATAAATACAAACAAAATTACAGCTAAAAGAAAATAAGAAAATATAATTTTGTTCTAGTTAAATGTTAAGAAGTAACTAACTAAGGTGGCTTTGAAAACAATGAAATATTTAGCTTGTCAAACATTTGTTGGTTTACCGGTGTTTTTATTGTGTCTTTAAAAGTTGTTTAAAATTCTTGTTAATTGTGTTCAAAATGCCGCAAATTTATACAAGAGATGAAAAAGTGGACATGTTAATTATTTATGGGGAATGTAGAAAAAATGCCTTTGTGGCTAGACACCTTTATGCCGAGCGATATCCTGATAGAGAATGTCTAGAGAGAAATTGTTTTAATCGTCTTGAAAATCAATTCCGAAGTGAGCCCAACAATGATCCCGAAGAAAATTTCATTCTTGACGAAGGAACGGAAATTAATGTTTTGGCTTGAGTACAAGTTGATAAGACTGTTTCTTTAAGGCAAATTGGGTTTGAATTGGAAATCAGTCACCAAACAGTAAGCCGAAGTTTGCACAAATACCATTATAAAGCTTTTAAATACCAATTGCACCAGCACTTGTATGAAAATGATTACGAACGTGGGATGGAATATTATTGGAATTTACAGAATAACGTATAGTCAAACAATGATTTTTTTGGGAATGTTTATTTTCGGACGAGTCTTGGTTTACAAATTTGGGATTATTTAACCGATAAATTACAAAATATTGGTCACAAGAAAATTAAAATTTGTTACGGGAGGGTAATTTTCAAATGCGATTCGGTTTCAATGTTTGGCTTGGAATAATCGGTAGTAGAATCATTGGTCCGATAATATTTGAAGGACCACTGACTGGTGCCAGACACTTGGAATTTCTGCAAAATGAAATTGAGGACAGTTTAGCTGAATTACCTTTCCATTTACAACAGGAAATGTATTTCCAACAAGAGGCTACTCCTCCCCATAATTCAAGGATAGTAACTGATTACCTTCAACGGAGATTCGGAGAAAATGTAATTTCGATGAATGGTCCTGTGAGGTGGCCTCCAAGGTCACCTGATTTAACACCCCTTGATTTCTTTGTTTGGGGTCATTTAAAAAATATTGTCTACGCAACCGCCGTTACAACCTGTGAGGATCTAGAGCTACGAGTAAGACGCGCAATTAATAGCATAACGGTTCAGCAATTGGCGAACGTTCTTCGAGAAACAGCTATACGAGTTCAGTGCATTGAGGTTAATGGACAGCATTTTGAACAACTGTTGTAATGTTTTGTGTTTATTTTTTTGTATTCCAAAGCCACCTTATGTATAACAAGGTAATTAGAACAAAATTGTATTTTCTTATTTTCTTTTAGCTGTAATTTTGTTTGTATTTATCACATGTTTTAATACGACATATGAATAAATTCTTTATTAATAGTACTAATAAATGGTACCATGGTACCAGTTCCATTTGAAAAAATTGAGTTTGGCCCCAAAAACCATTTTGATGAACTTTACTTGTTCATTAATCACGTAATTTAGTATTTTTGACGGGATTTCGATTTTTCTAGCATTGCGCGGGTCATTTAGAATAAATCGAAACCATTATGGCATACCTAAATGGAAAACTAAAAAAGTATTATATAAAAAATATTGACGTTTGAAATGTTACTTATTTGGTATCGTTGGATTCAAAAAATTATGCAGAATTCAAAAATGCAATAATATGCAGGGTGTTCTATTTAAAAATCGAAAGTTAGTGTCACTTTCAGCGAAACCGGAAGTGAGAAAAATATCACTTGTATGTGAAAAAGTACTGCTTATTATCTTCAAAACTAAAGGAGAAAAGGGGGGTGTACCATGATCCTGTTACACCCAATATATTTAATAAACGTCACTTTTTGATATATAAATGATTTTTCTCCCGCTTCCGTTTTCACCGGATGTGACATTAACTTTTGATTTTCAAACAGAACGCCTTGAATATTATTGCATTTTTTGAATTCTGCATAATTTTCTGAATCCAATGATACCTCATAAGCGACATTTCAAACGTCAGTATTTGTTTCAATTTAATTTTTAGTTTTCCATTTAAGTGTTTCGATTTATTCTAATCGACCTGTGTAATGCCAGAAAAATCGAAATCCCGTGGAAAATACTACATTATGTGATTTATGAGCAAATAAAGTTCATCAGAATGGTTTTTGGGAAGAAACACAATTTTTTCAAATGGAACCATATTGGTACCGTGGCAACATTTATTAGTACTATTAATAAGGGATCTATTCATGTGCATTATTAAAATGTGCGATAAATACGATCAAAATTACAGCTCAAGGAAATTAAGAAAAATACAATTTAATTATTATTATCTAGGTATCCCTTTGTGTTTCGTCCCATTGTACTTACATGACAATAAAGGCCTGTATGTCCGTCACCCTGTGTGAAGGACTCAGTTTGATGATTTATTGAATCGTATATCATATACAAGAACCTGTTAGTATTCACCACTAATTATAACACGTCTATCACTGCACGTTCAGGACCACGATCTATGCCATACTAGGTAACGTGTCAGATTGCCTTTCTTTCTCTCGTCGTAGTACGTATCCCCCACTAGTCACCCGATTGTGACATTATAGTTGCTATAACAACGGTTCCTTAGTCACCTTATTCTTATGAATAAATTTAAATGTAATCAACATATTATTTTCAGTATTATTTGATAAATTCCTTACACTTTGACAGTAGTATTTATGAATGTACCAAATGTTAATTTTCTAGCTGTGCTGGAGGTTGGTAATTGGTTTCTATTTCTATTTCTAATATCTAAGACAAAATTTGCCAGATTTTGGGATTTTGCGTTTGTTTTGAGAGTGATTTATCTTTGCCAAATTTAAGAAATGTAGGTCTACTGCTGGAAGTGAGTTAATTTTTGGACACAAAAAGTACATACATTAGTTTTTATATATAATCCCACAAAAAATTATATTCTGTCCCATTTAAGGGTTGTAACTCCGAAATAAAGCATTAACTTCCCAAATTTACTATCATAATTATTTTTATGCAAATGATTAGTAACGTAATCTGAACACCAAATTATGTTTATTTTTCGTGATTTGTATCAATATTAAGCTTTTAAATAATAAATAGCAAACACACCCCAATACACAACCAAAATGGTGTACAGAAACAGTTGTGCATATGTTTCGAAAATTTAGATAACATTTTATGGAAAAAAAAACTCGTTTCTCTAATGTAACTACTCAGTTTCGATTACTGCAGCATATCGCCTTTGAAAGAAACTTGTTTCGAAACTATATTAAGAAATAATAACCATTTTCGAACAGAAACAGTATCTTTTGAGTTTTCAAATTGTTTCGGAAAAGTTCCGAAGTGTTTGAATAGAAAGTATCTCTATCATCACTATATAGTGCGAGAAACCGATATTATGACTGGACGTGCGGGGAAATGTCTAACACATGACATCTTCCGTCTTTTTACTCCGCTTACATTAAAGCAAGAACGATAATTGTTGTTTTTGTTGGCACACAACCGAGGCGGAGTTTAGCTTACATGCTGGGATACTTCAGGGCGGAAAAATTTTGATTTTCTTGTGACAGATATTTTGTATTTTGTCGGTTAAATAATCCCAAATTTGTAAACCTAAACTCGTTCGAAAATAAAATCATTCCCAAAAAATCATTGTTTGGCTGCACGTTATTTGCAAAATCCAATTGCAATATTCCATCCTACGTTCGTAATCATTTTCGTACAAGTGCTGGTGCAATTGATATTTAAAAGATTTATAATGGTATTTGTGAAAAATTCGGCTTATTGTTTGGTGACTGATTTCCAATTCAAACCCAATTTGCCTTAAAGAAACAGTCTTATCAACTTCTACTCAAGCCAAAACATTAATTTCCGTTCCTTCGTCAAGATTGAAATTTTCTTCGGGATCATTGTTGGGCTCACTTCGGAATTGATTTTCAAGACGATTAAAATAATTTCTCGCTGGACATTATCTATCAGGATATCGTTCGGCATAAAGGTGTCTAGCCGCAACGGCATTTTTTTCTACATTCCTCATAAGTAATTAATATGTCCACTTTTTCATCTCTTGAATAAATTTGCGGCATTTTGAACACAATTAACAAGAATTTTAAACAATTTTTAAAGACACAATAAAATCACCAGTAAACCAACAAATGTTTGACAAGCCAAATATTTCATTGTTTTCAAAGCCACCTTAGTTAGTTACTTCTTAATATTTAATTAGAACAAAATTATATTCTCTTATTTTCTTTTAGCTGTAATTATGTTTGTATTTATCGCACATTTTAATACGACATGAATAAATTCCTTATTAATAGTACTATTAAATGGTACCACGGTACCAATATGGTTCCATTCGAAAAAATTGATTTTGGCCCCAAAAACCATTTTGATGAATTTTATTTGCTCATAAATCACGGAATTTAGTATTTTTGACGGGATTTCGATTTTTCTAGCCTTACACGGGTCATTTAGAATAAATCGGAACCGTCATGGCACACTTAAATGGAAAACTAAAAATTGTATTATAAAAAATATTGACGTTTGAAATGTCACTTATTTGGTATCGTTGGATGCAGAAAATTATGCAGAATTTAAAAATGCAATAATATACAGGGTGTTCTATTTAAAAATCGAAAGGAAGTGAAAAAAATCACTTGTATGTCAAACTGTGCCGCTTATTATGTATATAGGATCTCCCAAATTTCAATCAATTATCTTCAAATCTAAAAGAGAAAAGGGGGTGTACCATGATCCCGTTACACCCGGTATAGCCACGTCGGCACAGTGCCACTTTAGGGCTATAATGGTTTGTATTAGCACCCGTTAATGTCTCATTTTTAGTATTGCTAAATTATTTCCGGCTCCCGAATAAAATTCCTAGTACCGCGCCTAATAAACATGTAAGTTCTCAACCATTTACTTTATTATTAGCTGCTTATAACCTGTTTAGTTTGTTAGTATACATTACAATGTATACATTACTTTATTAAAGAATTACTACGTTTTGAATATCGCTATTGGTGACCTTGACAGCAGAGACATATTTCGGGTTATAAATAGCACCGGATTTATGCAGAATGGAACTGAAAATAAATTAAGTTCACGAAGATTGTTTTGATAATAAAACAATTAGCACACTGTATGCTGCTTTACAAATCATTAATTAAAATAACAGAGCTCCGAGAGCACTGGCTGCTGGCCACCTTGAAGTCTGGATTTGAAAGTGCATGCACCAGTTGCCACTTGTTTTATATTTCCGCTTGTTTTCGCTTTTCTTAAAAACTTGATTGCTTAAATTATATCTTGATTCACTTTCGATTGCATAGCGGTAGTTTTTGTTTTAGCACAGGCGGTATATGCAAGAATTGTACTGTTATTTGTATTACAGTTTATATCGAAAAAGTCTAACGGCTAATTAATTTTGTTTTGTTATTATTTACTACGTCTCTCTCGCAACGATTTAATATGAAACAACGCAAATTTTTAGTTGGTGTATTAAATATTTTTTATGCGATTTTCTCCTATCGTTCCGCCCCCAGCTCCTTGGTTGGCCCGTACTGATTGGCAAAATCTCCTTCGAACACCATATTAATACACATACCGGGTGTCAACGAAATCATGTATCTGTTCGTCTTTTTTAACTTCCCGCTAAGAAAATTGAAAATTTTCAGAAATCGGGAAGTTATTGGTTTCACCCCATTTTCGAAAATCGAGTTTTTGTCAGATCTCCACGTTTTGAGATCCTGAGAAACTATTCTGACTATTCCCACGATGGTGTCTGTATAGCTGTATGTATGTATGTGTGTATGTGTGTATGTGTGTGTGTGTATGTGTGTATGTGTGTATGTGTGTATATGTGTATGTGTGTATGTGTGTATGTGTAGGTGTGTATGTGTGTATGTGTGTGTGTGTGTGTGCGTGCGTGCGTGCGTGCGTGTGAGCGTGCTTGCGTGCGTGCGTGCGTGCGTGCGTGCGCTCGTGCGTGTGTGTGTGTGTGTGTGTGTGTGTGTGTGTGTGTGTGTGTATCCGCGATAACTCAAAAAATGCTAATGGGAGACTTCCCAAATTTGGCAGTGACACATTAAATTTGGTGAATGTGGTACCACCAGAAGAGACAAAATGAATGAAAGAAGAAAAAAGTTACGATTTTGGAAAAAAAAATTAAACATTTTTATTGCATTTCTGGACGAATCTCGACGAATTATAATGAAAAAACATAACTTTATGGAAAAATCTGTCTGCATGTCTGTAGTATCGCTATAGCAGCCACAGTTTTTGAGAAAAAAGCTTTAAAATTTGGTACACATGTTGTAAAGGCCAAAGACAATGATAAATTCGATGATGAGCAAAATTGGCCAGCTAAAATGAGGTCGACGGGACTCAAACTTTTTTGTATTTGCCTTTACAAAAAATATATTCTTGATGAAAGATTATAAATCATGTCTACTATATCAAGCCAAAAAAAATATATTTTCCAATTACTTAAATAAAGCTGATGCAAACTTAAATTTTTTTATAAATTTTACCTCATAAAATGGGGGTTAGGATAAATTTAACAAATTGACATTTGATATGTCTAATTTAGTTACAAAAATGTCAATATCAATAAGAAGAAATTATTAAAAGGTAGGCTATTAAAATTTAATTGAGGTAAGTGAAGACTTAAATAGAATGATTTTTTTTAGATCAGGATGATATATACTGGTATAAGAAAGTTATGTGCTAGCCACATCAGATATTTATTTTGGCATTCATCAAATAGTACACTAGTTTTAGAATCCCAAATGTTTTTACAGTGGCAGACTTTTATCCAATCAATTCTTTTATTTTCATCCTTTGGAAAGTTGTAAATTCAAATGAAATATCTAAACCATATTTCCTGGCGTTTTTTGGTAGCTTTATGTATACTTCACATCTGGCCCCAGTCATTTTTATTCTGTTGGAAAAAATTGGGTAACTTTAAATTAATAAAGTTGCAAACTAGGCTTGTTTTTGCTACAATACTTAAATTAATAAAACAAGAAGGACACTAATTAATCATTAATATGAAGCACAAATCGTGGTAACATATTCACTCACAGGAAACAGTAAAATACTCACCTCTGATTTTATAAATTAATATATGTGTGTACATACACAAACTTTATAGGTTAAGTAGTAGTGTCTTTTTCACTGAAATTCACATGGAATTATTCGTTTAAATGTAAAAATCGTGTGTCTTATATCTTAGCGAAACAAGTAAAAGTCCAAACAAAGCAGAAATTGAAGAAAAACCAATATTAAAAACGTAAAATAACACAAATGCAAAAATAAACACTTCGGATGAAAAGCGAAAATTCCCTTTGTGACCACCATAATTTTCTTAAATGCGACAACCGTTTTGTTTATGAACCGCGATTTGAACCGTCGCGTCATGTCAGTTTTTAAATAACTGATTGATTGTTGCTCCTTTACGTTTACTGCTTCAATATCCATTAAAAATGTACACATAAAATGAAAAAATCGACATGTTGTCAATTTACAGCGAATTCCGGAAAGATTCCAGAACTGGTGCAATAAACTACGAACAACGTTTTTCAAACAGAAAACACCCGCCCCAAAATTATTTCATAAGACTAGAAGCTCAATTTGGAAAAATTGGCCCGATAAATGATGAAAATGAAGGAGTAATTATAAACCAGGGGACTGAAGTAAATGTATTAGCTCTTGTTGAAATTGATAGGACTGTATCCCTCCGGAAAATTGGTGATGAGTTAAGTATTAGCCAAGAAGGAGTTTAAAAAAACAGAATTACAAAACTTTAAATATTAAATAAATCAACAGTTATATGGAAACGATTTTGAAAGAAGAGTGATATTTTGTGACTGGGTTATAACAAACAAAAGAAATAATGATTTTGCTAGGCAAATACCATTTTCTGATGAATCAAGATTTACAAATCTGGGATTATTCAACCGGCAAAATACTAGATACTGGGCACAACAAAATCAATACCTCTATAGAGAAGGAAGCCAGCAAGACAGATTCGGTTTTAGTGTTTGTTTGGGTAGGTTTGGTAACGTGTTGCTGCCTCCAATTATTTTTGATGGTTAGTTACCTTTCGAGAGATATCTGGAATTTTTTTACCAATGTTAAGAATGATTTTATAAATCAATTGCCAAGAGAGGCCAGAGATAGGCTGTCTTTTTAGCAGGATGGGGCCCCACCTCATAATGCCCGAATAGTCACCAACTATTTAGATGCGAATTTCGAGAATCAATGGATTGGTACAAATTGATCTGTTAGGTGGCCTCCCAGGTCACCCGACTTAACGCCAATGGACTTCCATATTTGGTGTTTTCTGAAAGATAGAGTCTACATTGTACAGTCAGCCACTCGGGAAGGACTAGAAGCACTAGTTAGAAGAACTATAAATGAAATAACTACAACAGTTAGATAATTGTTTGAGGGAATTCAGTAGAATAATTAATTTACGCAGAAATGAGGAGGGGCGTCATTTTCAACATTTAATATAAATTCAAGGTATTATTATTATAATGTGACCATGTTTACTACATTGACAAGATAAAAATGGGACACATTACATTTTTTATAACTGTTTTCAGGGAAACCTTTTCATTCTTTGTTTCAGTTTACAGTTATTGCCTGAGCTCAAAATACCTATTTATCTCCTTTCAAAATCGATCTCATAAGTATAAATGTTGATTTAGTTGATATTTAAAGTTGTTGTGGTTATGTTTCTTTGTGATTTGTTTTTATGAATAAATTCTGATTTATTTATTTAATGCTTTAGGTTAATATATTTCATACGAGACCAAAAGTTTTAAATTTGGCACAATTCATTTATAAAGAAATCCGTTATGCTTACACTAATTTAATGCTTAAATTATGACGATTCTTATAGGGAAGAAAAAATAGGGGTTGCTATTTGAAAAAAAATAGTAATTGTCGCCTCACTGTCAGGAAAAAATTATTTTGAATTTTTTCAAATACTTTCATTATAATGAAAAATATTTGCGTCATTTTGCACTCAAATATCAAAAATGAACCATATTATGATATCCAATGCCTACTTGGAAAATTTTCCTTGTACAAAGAGTTTCAATTATTAATTTTGAATTTCATAAAAAATTTAAATAAGTCTGTATGTGAAAATATGTTCCATTTAAAAATTCAAAATTGATAATACTTCCGATGAAACCGGACGTGGTATCGATAATATATGTTCGTCAAAATAAATTCATTTACTTTTCGTATGTGAGTTTTAAATTTGAAAATTTTATTTCAATTAAAAAAAATGGCGGGCAGATACATCATCTCGTTGACATCCGGTATAGGTCCAGCATATGTATGTATTTTAAAATATTTTAATTTTCTTATTTATTGTGATGATCTTGAATTTGTTTTGCTATGGTCCCGTTGCTGTCGCAATTAACTTTGTTTTTTCAAATGGCACACCATGTTTTTGTTATTTTTTTGGACTAAGCACATTTTTCTATATACGACTTAATAAAATTTTCATATCGTTGCATAATGAAAATTTCGAGCAATATCAATTTCATAATTTTATTACCTCTAAATGTTTACCTCTACACAACCAATAATTACACAGTGGCAACCAACTATGATAAATCCACGAATACCATAAACATAAAATAAGATTTAATCAAAACAGTAATAACAGGAAATTTAACGACACATCAATAATTGCATCAAATGTTCAAAATGCCTCCCGTTATTTTGAATGACCAGCCAAAAACCTATTTTCGAAATGTTTGTCAGACTCATCAAAAATGTTTATTTTTAAGTCAAATAAATGTCAGTATAAAACTTTTTAATATTGGACAATATTTAGAGATCGCTCAACGACGGTAAAGAAACAACAAATACAAAATAAACATATAAACTCAAAATTTCTTTATTGCACAGAAATACATTACAAATTAATAATAATTCGAGTATATTATAAGTGAAATGAAAAATAATAACTGAAAATTTTTTTGCTAATTATTATTTACTAACTTTTACAAAACTTATCACAGATAAGTATAACATATATCTTTTTAAACAATTATTTCCCCGGCTATTTGCCAAAACGCTGAAACTTGGATTACAAAAAAAGATAATATGCACATTATGTTCAGTACGACTGACTCAATAATGTTGTTTTTAATTTCAACTATTCTGTCTAGTAAAACCAAAAATAAATAAAACAAAAGGTACTCACCAGTTGAACACTCACTTTAAAAACTTTAAAATATCTACCGACACATGTTTCTGCTTGCGGAGCTTCATCAGGGTAGCTAGCTCATTTCCACTATATAATTTCAATTATTCTGTTCTCTGAAGCCATTAATGTTTATTACATTAGTTTACAGGTTTACAAGTTTAGTTGCTTT
This sequence comes from Rhamnusium bicolor, assembly GCA_029963845.1. Classification (NCBI taxonomy): domain Eukaryota; kingdom Metazoa; phylum Arthropoda; class Insecta; order Coleoptera; family Cerambycidae; genus Rhamnusium; species Rhamnusium bicolor. Next base: position 852,077 of record JANEYF010000780.1, read on the forward strand.
GGATTCTTTAAATGAGCTAGCTACCCTGATGAAGCTCCGCAAGCAGAAACACGTGTCGGCAGATATTTTAAAGTTTTTAAAGTGAGTGTTCAACTGGTGAGTACCTTTTGTTTTATTTATTTTTGGTTTTACTAGACAGAATAGTTGAAATTAAAAACAACATTATTGAGTCAGTCGTACTGAACATAATGTGTATATTATCTTTTTTGTAATCCAAGTGTTTTGGCCGTTTATATTAAAACACTCTGTATAGCGATTATTCTTTTTATTCGAGTGTTTTTGCCGCAAAAAAACTCGTCCGTTCTTTCTGCCGAGAGACGGGCAGGAAAGAAAGCATATTCGCATAGGTGTGAGCAAAACCGACGGTTTAAAAACGCATAAATTCATCCGCAATTAAATAGTGCTTAGAAGAAAAATATTGTGCATTCTAAAAATTGAAGTGTGTTCGCTCATTTAGCTTGTTCCAAATTTCCTTCCTTTACCTTTTTCCCACTACACGAGTGAGACACATACTAATGATTAAAACTGCCGTTAAGGGTAAGTCATTTTATACTTTATCTTGATATCCATACAGTCTACTAAAATTTAAATACACCACATTGTTGGTTCTATACGAGCCGGATTGGACTTATTTTTTTTCTTTTGCATCTATTTAATGGCTGATTTTATTTCGGGTCAGTTTTCACTCGGAAAATTGATAATAGCCTAGTTACCTACCATATTTATGCGTTGAAACGGAATAAATTTGTCGTAAATTTAGATTTTCCAAATCCAATATTTATTCATTAATTCATTTGTGAATAGTGTATTATAAACTTAACTATAATTTCTTAATTTCGTTATAGTTAAGAGAATTGAAACCTAGTTTTAAATTTTTTGTTTAAAAAAAAAAACTTGATGTTTTATAGCACAGAAAACGGTGGTTTTAAAGACATCAGTTTTATTTCATACAAATTTAGCATCCTGCTCTGCCCTCTTATCTCATATTATTAACAAATATACTTTGATTTATAACTATTTCATTTCTTTTTTTGAAAATATCACATTTTGATACTCTAGAGAGTTTACACGTTTTAATTAAATTATTTGCTAGGAAAATTAATTTAACCATTTATTTTTATGTGTAATTGGAAATTGAAAATAAAATAAATTAATTTTCAAATAACTTGATGCGCTATCTAAATTATTTATGAATTAAACTCAGTATTATTTACCATAATTTATTATTTATTATTTACTTATACTTTTTTTTGCTGGTTTAATTTATATATTTAAATAGGTATTCTATTTTTGTTGGCCAATTATATAAAATTAAGTTCAATATGCCAAATACAACTCACGAATTAAACTTAGAGAGGTTAACTGCTAAACGTGAAAATCTTTTTAGACGAGTTCAGCGTTGTTTTGATGTTGGACAGTCTTTAAAAAACGATAGCCAAAATGTTACCAAATTAGAAGATTTTAACATTCGTTATATAACCTTATCCAAAACAATGTTAGATTATCGAGAAATTGTTCAACAAATTGTTGAAGTTAAACAAGAATTATATCCCGATGACCCCCCTAATTATGGAATTCTTGATGCTTTTGAAGATTTATGCGATCATATTGAATATTTCGCTAAGCAATTTATTAACCCAATTCCTCCACGTATTCTTAGTAATAATAATAGTTCAGGTACACCAAAACTAAAAATGCCTAATATTCAGTTAGTAAAGTTTAGTGGTGAAGATTTAACGTTATGGCCTCTGTTTTGTGAAAATTTTAAACACTTAGTTCATGTTAAATCCGAGTATTCTGATGCTGAAAAATTGCATTTTCTGTTAGGTAGTTTAGAGGGTAAAGCTCTAAAAACATGTAATGCTATTGAAGCGATTCCAGATAATTATGAGATCATTTGGAAACTTTTGCAGGACACGTACCACGATAAGAAATTTTTATTAAATTTGTATTTGGACCGATTGCTAAATTTTCGTAGTTTAAACAATAATAACCCTGGTAGCTTACAAACTTTTCTTGAAAAATTTGATACAAATGTTATGGCCCTAAAACGACTACGGTTAGAAAATTTAGATGATCATATTTTAACCCATATTGCTATGTTAAAGTTACCTCAAGAAATTGTCAATTATTTTGAGTTAGTACGTTCTGATGAAAATTTGCCTAATTATGAAGAGTTAATTAAATTTTATACGACAACAGAGTAAGGTAATAGTGAAACATGATAAACTTCGGCCAGTTCAACATAACCTAAATAGTAGTAATAACTTAAAAAATACTAATGTCAAAACATTTCTAACCAATGATAGTAGTCGCAAATGCCTTGCTGGTCATAAAGATGCTCATTTATTAAAAGATTGCAAATTTTTTAAAGATATCCCTCACCTAGAAAAGTTTAAATTAGTCAAAGAGAACCATTTGTGTATCAACTGTTTTTCAAATAAACACAAAGTGTCTTTATGCCCTTCTAAATTTAGTTGTATTAAGTGCAAAGCCAAACATCATACTCTGTTACATAGAAATGATCAAATTAACCACAACATGGACATAAGAACGACAATTAATAGTAATCCAACTAATAATAATAATCCAGAATATAGTGTCCCATCTACCAGTCAAAATGACGTAATTCATACTTTGTGTACTAAAATAAATAATAAGGAGGACAATAAACCCCAAGTAGTATTATTGAGTACTGCAATTGTCAAAGTTTTGGATAAATGGAATAAAAAACGAAATCTTAGATTTTTAATTGACAGCGGGTCGATGTCTAATATCTTGACATTTGACTGCTGTAAAAAGTTAAGTTTGCCATACGATAAAATATCCTTGAATATTGTAGGAATAGGTGATACAATAAAACCGCTCAAAGGTCGAGCTAATCTTATAATTCAATCTAATTTTGACTCAAATGTTAAATATCCAATTGAAGTTTTGTTAGTCGACAAAATCACTAATTCCCTGCCAGAAGTACCCATAAATATCAATTTATTAAAACATTTGAATGGCTTGCCGCTGGCCGACCCTACTTTCCATAGTCCAGGGGCGATTGATGGCATTTTAGGAGCTTCGTTATTCACACAAATTATAGGTTCGCATAGAGTAACTGGAGCTGATGGTACACCAACTGCTATTCAAACCACACTCGGATACATAATTTTAGGCCCCGCCCCCCTCTTCGAGTAAATTTCTCCGAACAGACATATTGTTCTTTTTTAAACTTAGAATCCCTGGTTGAGAAAATGTGGGAACTAGAGGACTTTACCCCACCGGTTCCTACATCTGAAGATTCCATTTGTGAAAATTATTTTGTCGAAAATGTTAGTCGAAATTCATTTGGGAGATATGAAGTAGCTCTTCCCTTTAAAGCCGATCCGACTCATTTAGGAGATTCATTTGCTTTATCTCAGACTCGGTTATTTTCTTTAGAAAAACGATTAGAAAAAAATGTGGAGCTTCGAAATACTTATTGTTCTATTATCCAAGATTATCTAGATCAAGGCCACATGTCTTTAGTGGCAAAGTCCGAAATTAATGTGTCTTCTTGCTACTATATTCCTCACCATTGTATTTTCAAACAAAGTATTTCCACACCCTGTAGAATAGTGTTTGATGCTAGCATGAAAACCGATTCTGGTATTTCTTTAAATGACGTTTTGTACACAGGACCGAAGCTACAGAATAATGTAGTTACAATATTGCTAAACTTTCGATTATTTCCCATAGCAATGGTTTCTGACGTTAAGTAAATGTATCGTCAGATTAATATTGTCAAAGCACATCGACAATATCAAAGAATCTTGTGGAGGTTTAATACCAGTAATCCTATTTCAATTTATCAATTAAATACTGTCACCTTTGGTGTAAAGTCTTCACCATATTTAAGTTTGCGTACCATAAAGCAATTGGCTGAAGATGAATCTTCGCGATACCCTCAGGCCGTGACTTCTGTTCATCGAGACTTATATATGGACGACTTAATTTGTAGTTTACCCGATATAAAAAATGCTGTTACCATTCATACCCAATTAGTGAAGCTATTTGAAAATGGTGGATTTCAAATGGTAAAATGGATGTCAAATTCAAATGAGCTATTATCCCAAATTCCTGATTTCTTACAATTAAATACGCCCATTGCATTTGACAAAGAAAGTTTAAAGGTCTTAGGTTTAGAATGGAACCCGTCTTCTGATAATTTTAGCTTTAAAATTTCCGTCTCTGTATCGCCTTGCACTAAAAGAAATATGTTATCATTAGTAGCACGTATTTTTGACCCTTTAGGTTTCTTGGCACCCATTTCTCTCTTTATAAAATTGTTGATAAAAAAATTATGGAAATTAAAATTTGACTGGGATCAAGAAGCCCCCAAAGAAATGTTTCATTTATGGATGAAATTTCAAGAAGAACTTACACTATTGAATAGTTTACGAATTCCCCGTCATTTGTTAATTTTCGAAAATTCCACTGTAGATATTGTCGGATTTGCTGATGCTAGTTCTAGCGCATATGCTGCTGTCATTTATATTCGATCCACTGATATTACAGGTCATGTCAGTGTAAATTTCCTATGTGCGCAGTCTAAAGTTGCTCCAATGTCCAAAGTCACTCTACCTCGTCTAGAACTTTGTGCAGCTGTACAATTGTCCAAGTTGATATCGCATATTAGAGATACCTATTCCCCTCGAAAAAAATATTGATCAAATATTCGCTCTGTCTGATTCTATGATTACACTGAATTGGATCCATTCATCTCCAATAAAGTGGAAACCTTTTATTTCAAATAGAGTCGCTAAAATACAAACCTGCTTGCCTTGTTCCCACTGGTATTTTGTAGTCGGTAAACAGAATGTTTCTGATTGTGCTTCTAGAGGTCTCTCCCCTGCTTCATTGATAAATCATCCCTGTTGGTTTTCTGGTCCCCAATGGTTGTTGTTAAATCCCTCCCAGTGGCCTATTAAGTCATTCAGTAATAATGAATTTACTATTCCGGAAGAAGAGAATTTAATTTATCTTGTAGTTAAACCAACCATTTCCCCGTTATATATTTTGATAGAATATTTTTCCTCTTGGACCAAGCTTCTTCATTCTACCATATATGTATTAAAATTTCTAAAAATTTTACCTCGCAATAATACAATACGTAAATTTGACCTTGATCAAGCTGAATATACATTAATTCGAGCTGTACAACAACGTCATTTTCATTCAGAGTACAAGCTTCTTTCCGAAAACAAACCATTAAAATCAAATTTCCTACGTAAATTAAATCCGTTCATCAAAGATCATGTAATTCGAGTAGGTGGAAGATTGTCGAATGCAAATGTTGCCTTTGATCATAAACATCCGATTCTTTTACCTAAATCAGACCCTTTTGTTAATTTGTTGATTGATTATACCCATAAAAAATATTGCCATACTGGTACCCATTTGTTACAATCATTATTACAACAAAATTATTGGATTCTAGCAGCTCGGGGTATTATTCGACAGCGTATTTGGAAATGCAATCATTGTTTTAGATTAAATCCTAAACCTAATTACCCTATAATGTCGGATTTACCTTCCGAAAGAGTAAATCAAGTAAAGGCATTTTTATCGACGGGCGTAGACTTTACAGGGGCTTTCCATATAACACTAAGTCGAAACCGCGGTATTAAAAGCCAAAAGGCATATGTCTGTCTATTCATTTGCCTTGCTACCAAGGCAGTTCACTTAGAACTTGCAAGTAATTTATCCACGGATTCATTTCTTGCGGCTTTCAAAAGATTTATATCACGTCGCGGAAATTGTACCACTTTGTTTTCTGATCAAGGTACTAATTTTTTAGGAGGAAAAGCCCAACTTGACGAAATTTACCAATTAACGCAGTCAAAACAATATGCAGATGCCCTATCTCAAGAACTTAATAATAATAAAATCGATTGGAAATTCAATCCTCCCTCGGCCCCTCACTTCGGCGGAATTTGGGAGGCAAACATAAAAAGCGTTAAATCACACCTATCTCGTGTAATTGGAAACCAAATTTTAAATTACGAAGAATTTAGTACTATACTTACTCAAATTGAGGCACTACTTAATTCCAGACCCCTGTGTGCTTTGAGTTCTGATCCAAAGGATCCAGTAGCACTGACGCCGTCACATTTCTTATATGGATCCCCGCTAAATTCGCTTCCAGCAGAAGATTTGTTAACAGAATCCCCTAATCGTTTAAATCGCTATAAATTGTTAGATTCAGTGGTACAACATTATTGGAAACGTTGGCATATTGAATACCTTTCCACACTCCAAGCCAGACAAAAGTGGAATACCCCGACGAATCCAGCTCAAATAGGTATGATCGTGGTAATTATACAAAATAACATTCCACCACTACAATGGCCATTAGCGATCATTGAAAAATTATATCCTGGTAAAGATGGCATCTCTAGAGTGGCCCTGGTAAGAACAAAAAATAGTTCTTACACTAGACCAGTGGCTAAACTATGTCCACTTCCTAATCAGTCATAATACTTGTATTTTGTTTGACAAGTATAATAGTTTTGCCTACATTTTTTTTCCTTTTTAAATATATTTAGAGTTTTTATTTATTTTCTTTGTTAAGTGGTTAAATTTGTTGGTTACTTAGGTATCATATTGTTGATAAAATTCTACCTGATTTTTTTTTTGTTCGCATATTGAATTCGCATTCAATCTTGGGGGGCAGGATGTTTTGGCCGTTTATATTAAAACACTCTGTATAGCGATTATTCTTTTTATTCGAGTGTTTTTGCCGCAAAAAACTCGTCCTTTCTTTCTGCCGAGAGACGGGCAGGAAAGAAAGCATATTCGCATAGGTGTGAGTAAAACCGACGGTTTAAAAACGCATAAATTCATCCGCAATTAAATAGTGCTTAGAAGAAAAATATTGTGCATTCTAAAAATTGAAGTGTGTTCGCTCATTTAGCTTGTTCCAAATTTCCTTCCTTTACCTTTTTCCCACTACACGAGTGAGACACATACTAATGATTAAAACTGCCGTTAAGGGTAAGTCATTTTATACTTTATCTTGATATCCATACAGTCTACTAAAATTTAAATACACCACACCAAGTTTCAGCGTTTTGGCAAATAGCCTGGAAAATAATTGTTTAAAAAGATATATGTTATACTTATCTGTGATAAGATTTGTAAAAGTTAGTAAATAATAATTAGCAAAAAAAATTTTCAGTTATTATTTTTCATTCCACTCTATATTTTAAACTTTAACCAAAAAAGAGGAACTTAATTTGTAATTATAAGTGTTATGATATAGTTTATGCTAATTATTAAGTACCTTGAAAAGAGTAACTTTATTTGAAATAGAAAATTCTTAACGGTGTTTTTATACAATTTGTAAAAAATACTGTTTTTGGTCTTTTGGTTTGGTAAGCGACATATTTTATTTTAATATGTTATTAAGGCAGTGACTTATTCCACGGCATCATTTGCTACCTTAAGGTCGGCAACTATTAGTTTAGCTCTATTATAAACACTAATGTTTTCCTATGTAAATCCATCCGTAGTTTTTCGACCGATAGGTTCAGAGCGTTAAAAAACTGTGTTGTGTTACAAGTAACAAAGTCTGAAAGTTCTTTTCCCTCGATATCCATTCATCCAACAGAAATTCTTCGCGGGGGATCCTCATTAATTCACTTTTCCAGGGCGGACACAATGCTTGATTTGTATGTGCCAGGTGGAAATGAGCAGTACACATAGAGCTCTGTGTGTTGACTGTGCTCATCGAGGCCCCAAATGTGGCACATGGGAACATGAAGACACTAATTGAGTACTGTGTACTGTACTTTCCAGCCTTATTTTAGTTCTTGTTCCTGATCTCTCCCATCGTAGATCCAATTCCTTAGCTACGCTACGCTGATGAGGGGCAATAACTCCGAAACACGTATCCGTAGCTGCATAATTGTTTCTTTTTGGGGAATATAGCACTAAGCCTTCCTTGTCCTTTATATTTGTTGGTACTCTTAATCATGTATCGAAAAATGCCAGTCCAAATAATGTGTCACTTAGGTACCACAGATGGCTAGAAAAAGAAGTAATAGCTGCCACTGCAACTTTTTCATTAATTCTTCTACAAGACAAAAGCTCTTTCAAGAAATCCGAATCATTTTTAGGGGTCATTGCAGCTACTGTGGCTGTGTACCAGTTCTTTAAATTTGCTCGAATACTAAGAGTGTTGTTCGCATGGATCTCTTGGAGTTAGTTTAAATTCATCACGAAACATAAATTTTAAAACAGTAAGTAGTTTTGTGAAATGCTCCAGAAGCAAAAATTTTAATATTTTGACTCCCGTCTGAAAATAACAGGACACGTTAAAACAGTTCTTTATAATCATCTTGTGCTTGGTGAACAAAGGGCTAATTTGGTTTAAGGTATTCCAATATTGATTGGGATCAGGAGGGTAGTGAGTTACTCTCGCTTTGAGAATATACTTTTACATTAAGCTGTTCTTTTACCACCGTCTTTTCATTGTGCCGTTGAATTCCTTTTTCGTCTCTGATTCTCTCTTGGTTTATTCTTTTCTGATGACGTAATTCTTGTCTCGTTAAATTTAAACCTATTCCAACCATACTACCGCTTTTTCGTTACTCTCTTTGATTTTTTTAAAAACTCCTTATCTTCATCAAGTTTCATTAGAGTAGACGACGCATCTGCATGTGTTACATCAAAGATGTCTTCAAATGTGTTCACGACTTTTTGTTATTTGATTTCCTGAATGAAAGTTCTTCCTATATTCTTTTTAAGGCCTTGCCACTGAGGGTGTGTTGTATCAATGCGCTTCAGCCAAAGTTCAATCGAACTTTGTTTAAAATCCAAAGTTACGATTGCTGTAACAATCGTAACTGGATTTTATACAAAGATCAGTTGAACTTTGGCTAAACACGTCGATAAAACTGGCCCTTAAAGTGTACATTCTTAATTTTGGGTATTATAGAGTGATTTTGCTTTGTAGGTATTCGGGATCTCTACCAGATATCTTTTATTTCTGTCCCTGTTTGTTTAGAGCCATTTTGAATTATTTTTCTTTTTTCCATATGAGTATAGAGAAATCATGCCAGAATCTATCGATTTGACAATTGTTTTTATCCAGTCTTTCTGTTTATAGTTGAACCAACTAAGTGCAGGCCCCGTTTTATTTTGAGTGTATTAGTCATGCCTGATCATCTGTAACCCTAAACAGCTTCCAACAAGCAGTAAGTGGTTATATAGAAGTTGTTAGAACGTCTATAAAGCAAAATATTTAAAACCTTATTTTTCATAAAAATGTTTTTTCCCTTCGTATACGACAGTTATAAAGCGTACATAGGCACTGTTATACAAAACATTTAAGTCGTTTATGATGAATATAACAGAAACACACATCTATTATGTAACGGTTTTATGTAAGTTTTAGACATTTTTTTATACATAAAAACACGACAGTAATATATCAGTTTTATCAAAGCTTTGTAAGCTTCTTACACAGCTGTTTCAAATCAAAATTACAAATACTATAAAACATTTTCAATATTATCACATTAATGGTGTGCAAAGAGTACCAAACATTGCAATTCTGTAACTGAGCCATAACGGGTTAAATCCAAATTTCTCAGTATGAGTGGAATGAAAAATAAAATTAACTGAAAATTTTTTGTTAATTATTATTTACTAACTTTTACAAATCTTATCACAGATAAGTATAACATATATCTTTTTAAACAATTATTTTTCCCTGCTATTTGCCAAAACGCTGAAACATGGATTACAAAAAAGATAATATGCACATTATGTTCAGTACTACTGACTAAAATTAAAAATAACATTGAGTCAGTAGTACTGAACATAATGTGCATATTATCTTTTTTTGTAATCCAAGTTTCAGCGTTTTGGCAAATAGCCGGGAAAATAATTGTTTAAAAAGATATATGTTATACTTATCTGTGATAAGATTTGTAAAAGTTAGTAAATAATAATTAACAAAAATTTTCAGTTAATATTATTTTTCATTCCACTCTATGTTTTAACTTTTACCAAGAAGAGGAACTTAATTTGTTTTTAAATTATTCTCAATATGAGATTGTTAAGTTACTCGTTAATGAGGCCTTAGTATGAGGAGAGCAGAGATAGCTAAATGTTTAATTTTGCGGATAATATAGTTTGTCTAAACGAAATCTTCTAGCTGCATTTTGCTAAGAACGTTGTTTATTATGACTCTCAGGTACAGAATTAGATACGATAATTAAATAGTACATGTTTATTTACAACTGAAACGTCATTTAGTTATCGCAATTATCAGTTTAGTAATACTAACTGTGTTATGACGATTCAATATATAATAAAAGCAGGGTGTTAAAGAATTGTAAAATTAATTTGCACTTTGATTAGAAATCCGATACACATTCCCAAAATCCAAATTTAAGTGCTAGATTCATTTTACTGGCCTAGTATATATGTTACGGTCGAAGTGAAAAATCCGGAAAATATACATAATCCCCGAACATTATAAGTCAGAATTTAATTTTGACATCAACAGGTCAAAAATTTAGCTGAAAGTGAGTTCAAGTAAAATTGTGAGAAGAAAGTGTTTAAATTAGAGAAACGTGTAAAGGATATTTGTATAGGAGAGTTGTTAAGAGAAGGCAAATAGGAACAGAGTGAGAGTTTAAGATAAATCAGGAAAAAAACAATAATAAAAATCAAAAGTAGCAGTAAAATTTTAAATAATTAATTTCGGCACTGACATTTCAAAATTTTTTTCGTTTAACAGCAAGCAACTTGACAGCAGTAGCAATAAGGACACAATTGAAAAAGTGATAAGATCGTACGAGAAAAAAGAAATGTGGTATTCGGGCGACGCCCGAATCACAAGACATGAGTTTCAAAACTGTCAAAATTAAAAGTAGAAATAATAGTAACAGCACCGACAAAAGGGGAAACTTGATGACAACATCTTCCTCCTCGCCCTCATCATCGGAAAATGAGGCGAAGAGGGCTAAAATAGCCAAAGTCACTAAGAATAAAAAAGATGAGAATATTGATACGCCACTGGACTGTGTAGACTGGTTAAATGAGACTGGAATTGTACGCGAACGGCCGGAAATATTCTGGAATGCTCTAGATCGTGTGATTGTATGTATAAATAAGACGAACAGTGGGCCGAGTCTTAAGTTGAACGTGAACGAGTAAAGAAAAAATAAGAGACTTATAAGTGTCAAGTGTGATTATAATGAAGGCAGTAATTAATCTATTGTTGTTAATTATTAATTAGTAAATAAAGTAGTGAGTAAGTGTTATCTGGACTCTCAATCAACGAATATACGAGTATAGGTGTTTGTGTGGATAGCAAACACGTAACAATATAGTAAATATAGAAACAAACGAAAATATTTAAGAAAAGGACAATGACAAAGAAAACAGTTAGAATAATGAACACGAAAAATAGAATAAGTGACAAAATGGACAAAAACTTCAAGCACCCGACAACAAAAAAGAAGACACAAGACGAGGAAGTTGCGCCGACAAAGACCAAACATAAATTCAACACTCTGAAGAACAATAATGATGTGGAAAAGGACATGAAAACCAAAGGAAAAGTGACGACGACAGCAACGAAGACAGTGACGACAGAAAAAGTCAGCAGGCCACTGCCTATCACTATACATGGTAAATTTGAAGAACAAAAGGCGATGGTATCATTCTTAAGAAATATATGACGAACAAATTTTATATCAAGAACACCCCAAATAACAGAGGACTCTATTTGGAAGATATGACAGACTACAGGAGATGCAAGGCGTACTTTGAAGACGGAAGAGTTGGCTTCCACACATACACGTCAAAGAATGAGAAAACCCACGAGTACGTCCTTCACGGACTAAACGAGAATGCGGATATGAATGATGTGAAGACAGACATGGTAGAAGACTATAAGATTGAGGTAAAGGAGGTTTATAAAATGATGGGGACCAGATTCCTCCTGTTCCTGGTGATGAGGGAGTTGTCAGTCACATTAAAGCAGCTCGCCAAGGAGGTGCGATACCTCCAGTACACCGCGGTGGCTTGGAGGCGACAACAACACACTGACAATTCAATGCCATCGCTGTCAAGTGTGGCGCACGTGACAGCGAACTATTGTGCCCCTCAGAGATGCGTGAATTGTGCTGGAGGGTACTTCACAAGGGAGTGTACCCAGCCTGCCAAATGTGCAAATTGTAAGGGGTGCCATACGGCTAACTCGACAGAGTGTGTCGTATATCAGAAAAAAATTGATCAGACAGACAGCAAGAAATATGTGCAACCGGCCCTCAAATGAGATACGTTGCGGCTCTGCCACCGAGGACGAATGCGTGAGTGAAATCGGCAAATGTGCAAGGAAGCCAGCCGCCTCAAGCATACGAGAATAATTCTCCTGCACTTCCTGGGCAGGAGAGGAGACCTCCGATGGCCACGCCCACAATTAGAAATGAAAATTTGAAGAGAAGCCCACCGACAGTGGCTGCAGCCTCGGGAACCGCGGGGGAAATTCACCGAGCTACAGTCGGCTTTTCAACAACTTTTAGGCCTTATCGATCTGGACCTGATATTAAGACGAGTTAAGCTGCTGACAGGTAGGCTTATCTCTTGCAATACAGAACTAGAAAAATTCAAGACTTTCTCTCATTCTTGTCAGGACGTCTCGAATAATGTGTGCTAAATTTAATATAGCTACTTGGAACTCGAATGATATCGGTAACAAAATTCCGCATCTAATACATTTTTTGACGAGGCAAAAAAATTGACATTATGCTCCTTTGCGAAACGAAATTGACTAGACGTGATAAATTGAAAGTCCGTGGGATAGAGACGGCAACAGAGGCGGCGGAGTGGACATAAAATCCGACATTATGCACACTCGCAAATCAATCCGAACCACGACGATCGAGAACGCATATCACCGCCGTGTATAATAGACCTTTGACCCGCTTTACCGCGGACTGTCTTGACAGATTAGCGAATCGGGGCGGATGCGGCCTGATCATCGGGGAGGACGCGACCTGATCATCGGCGACTTGAATGCCAGACATCGAACGTGGAATTGCCATCGCAACAATGCGAATAGCAACACCCTGTTCGATTGTCAATAAAAATCACGTCTCCCTGGAGTTCCTAAATACTCCGCCGCACTTTCCAGACAACGGTACTATGCCGACCACCCTGGACATAGTCCTCAACAAGGGCGTGACCACCTTCACACTACCTGTGGCGTTCGAGGAGCTCACGTCTGACCACAACCCGATTCTGATTAATCTACGTGATGTGTCAAGGGAGGACGCCGCGATCGAGGTTACATCCTACTAATGTCGGCTTTTCGCCAGTTCGTCAATGACCGGCTTGGAAATAAATAGCAACATAAATGATGCCGGTCATCTGGAAAGTGCCTTGGACGTATTCACGGGTATACTCCAGGAGGCCAAACGGGGGGTTGCCAGAAAGATAAAAATAGACCCATACAAGAAAGGACTCGACGACGCGGTCAGACAAATGATACGCGACAGGAACAGACTGAGATGGCTTTGGCAACGAAATAGATGTGGTCGCCAAGGCGGAGATGAACGGGCTGCAAACGCAAGTTCGAAACTCCATCAACACCGAAAAAAATCGGAGTGGGGTGAAAAATTACAATTGCTAAATCCACAAGACGGTTCGCTGTGGGACATGACGAAGCATATTAAAAACACGAGGCAGGTCATTCCAGCCCTGTTGAAGACCGACGCAAAAGGCCAACAGACGACGCACATACGAGACGGGCAAAAATCCAATAATTTAGCGAGTCAATTCGGAAATGTGCACAATCAAAATTATCCAAATAATCTTGAGCATGACCGCATAGAAAACGAAATTTCGCAAACATAAGGCCATGGAGTCCAAATTCCTATGACGCGACAGCAAACGTGGGCCACGCCCACGGAAGTCAAAAAATTTTTCAATACACTCGCCAACAAATAAGCGCACATCACCAATGGCATTCTGTATCTGTAACACTGGCCTAGTCAGCGGAAGGGTGCGGTGGTGTGTCCCATTTTGAAGCCGAACAATAAACCGACCTTGAGATCGACGACGATTCTCAGTTCGGTTTCAGGAAGGGACGCAGTACGACTCAGCAGATCGTCAAGATCATCAATGATGTCAAGCGACAGTACAATCTTGACAAGAGTACCGCCATGGTGGTCTTAGATATTGAGAAGGCCTGCGATACCGTCTGATTACCCGGTATCATATATAAACTGCATCGGTACGACTTTCCGGACCACCTAACGCAACTGATATACTCTTACTTGCACGGCAGAACGCTGCGAGTAAGAGTAAACAAAACCCTATCAACATAGGGGGGAAATCAGAACAGGCGTTCCGCAAGGGTCGGTTCTTGCACCAAAATTATACAACATATATGTGTCCGACTTTCCGGAGTTGTCGAACACCAAGCTTGCGAAGGACGCCGACGATACCGCCATATACTGCCACAGTCACCATGCTCAGGCCGCTGGGCAGTTTATAAAGGCGCATATGGTAAGGGCGTCGGAGTACTACACTAAGTGGAAGGTGAAGGTGAATGCCGCAATGTCGGAGGCTATAGTGTTCACTAGAAAAAAGATAAATAATTAATTAATCACACCTATTTCTATGGGGGGGGGGCAACAAAATTGAGACTAAACAGGAGGTGAAATATTTAGAAATAACTTTGGATAAAGGACTATATTTCGGCAAACACATTAACGAGACGATACGAAAAGTCTATTCCTTGTCCAGGAGTCTGCACCCCCTGATGTCGGGGAATAGCAGACTGAACAGGGGCAATAAAAAATTGATTTACACGATGATGGTGAGACCGGCCCTAATACATGCTGCGCCAGCCTGGTGTTCTGCGAGCGCGATGTCGTTACACAAATTGCAAGTATTAGAAAATAAATGCCTACGCCTCATAACGATATACCCCCATAAAGGAATTACGAGAACTTTATAACGACATAGTACCCATAGTGGATCACATTAGAGATATTTCGCAAAAATTCTACTAATTCAAACTCTGATTGTCCACTGACCGCCAACATCACACAGATTAGGGAGCATAACGCGCCGTTCAGGATAAAACATAAATTACGCGTCCAATATTTCGGCAAATGATTTAAACAAAGTGACCCCTCCCTAAAAAACAGGAGACCACACCCACAATATAAAAGAGGCCCCAAAATTCAAAATTTTTTCTCTTAATTTCTTTTCTCTTTGTTTTGTTTTTGTAATTGGAATTCCCCATAAAATTTTTTCCAAATTATAAGCAAACCATCAGTAAAGTACGGCGCATTATTATTATACCCCAAAATAAAATATATATCTATTGATATATAAGCAAAAAAGAAGCGGAGCTAGACAAAATTCAAAATTTATATACACAAATTTATTTTCTATTTATATACTTTTTTTTGAAATTGTAAAGTTTTACGCCGGCGGCGCATGCTTTTGCATTTTCTTATTTTCTTTTAGCTGTTATTTTGTTTGTATTTATCGCACATTTTAATACGACACATGAATAAATTCCTTATTAATAGTACTAATAAATGGTACCATGGTACCAATATGGTTCCATTTGAAAAAATTGAGTTTTTCCCCAAAAACCATTTTGATGAACTTTATTTGCTCATAAATCACGTAATTTAGTATTTTTGATGGGATTTCGATTTTTCTAGCATTACACGGGTCATTTAGAATAAATCGGAACCGTCATGGCACACTTGGAAATGAATGGAAAACTAAAAATTATATTATAAAAAATATTGACGTTTGAAATGTCACTTATTTGGTATAGTTGGATTCAGAAAAATATGCAGAATTTAAAAATGTAATAATATACAGGGTGCTCCGTTTAAAAATCGAAAGTTAGTGTCACTTCCGGCGAAACTAGAAGTGAAAAAAATCACATGTATGTCAAAAAGTGCCACTTATTATGTATATAATATATCCCAAATTTCAATCAATTATCTTCAAAAGTAAAGGAGAAAAAGGGGGTGTACCATGATCCTGTTACACCCGGTATATGTAGACTTATTAAAAATTATAAACTCAAGTGTTTGCAATCACCATACTCAATGTTAGACTAGGCCATCCAGGGGATGAAAAGGGTAAAACATGATAATCATATTTCTAAATACTTCTAAAAATGTATTGGTTGACCTGCAAAAATTTCAATGCAACATTGTTATGAACAATTAACTGAATTTAACCTATCCATAGAAATCATTTGTCAATAATTCTAAGGGATGTAATGGGGTTAAAATTATTAAAAATCGCATCTCTACAAATAATTCTTGACATGTAAAAATTCCTATACAGAATTATTTCGAACACTCAAATTAAACGTATTCATTGTCAGATGGTTTGAGGGGTAAAAGTGAGGGTAAATTATATTAAAATTCATATTTACATAAATAATCCTTGAACTGTGAAATGTAGAAGCATTTCTAACAATAAAATAAATTCAATCTAAACATTGAAATCATTTGTCATCCCGTGCAAAGGGGTTAAAATCATTAAAACCATATTTCCGTTAATTATTCTTGCACTGTAAAAATTCCTATGCAGAATTATTTGTAATAATGAAATGAATTAAACATAACCACTGAAATCGTCTGTCAGTCCGACTAAGGGGTTAAAATCATTAAAAATTATATTTTCGTAAATAATTCTTGATCTGTGAAAATTTCTATGCAGAATTATTCGTAATAATGAAATGAATTAAACGTAACTATTAAAATCAATTGTCAGGCGGTTTGAGGGGGTAAAACGTGAGGGTAAATTATATTAAAATTCATATTTACATAAATAATTCTTGAACTATGAAAATTCTTATGCTAAATCATTTCTAACAATGAAATAAATTGAACCTAAACATTGAAATCATTTTTCAGCGCATTTAAGGGGGTGTAGAGGTTAAAATCATTAAACATCATATTTCCGTTAACTATTCTTGACCTGTAAAAATTCCTATACAGAATTATTCGTAATAATGAAATGAATTAAACGTAACCACTGAAATTATTTGTCAGTCTGTCTATGGGGTATAAATGGGTTAAAATCATTAAAAATCATATTTCCGTAAATAATTGACCTGTGAAAATTTCTATGCAGATTTATTCGCTATAAAAAAATGAATTAAACTTAACCATTAAAATCATTTCTCAGGTGGTTTGAGGAGGTAAAACGTGAGGATAAATTACATATATTAAAATTCATATTTACATAAATAATCCTTGAACTGTGAAAAGTCTTATGCAGAATCATTTATAACAATGAAATAAATTCAACCTAAACATTGAAATCATTTGTCTGCCCATCTAAGAGGGTGCAAAGGGGTTAAAATCATTAAAAAAGGTATTTCCAGTAATTATTCTTGACCTGTAAAAATTCCTATACAGAATTATTCGTAATAATGAAATGAAGTAAACTTAACCATGGTGGTTAATTTCGAGTAATGGCGTAAAGTTGTATTTTTTAAATGGAAATTAAAGTTGACTATGGTTAAGTTAAAAAGGAAATTTTTTTCTCTTTCAAACTATATGTCATATGTGAGGTCGCTTTTGATGTGTAAGTATTTAATAGCGAAAATAATCTTTTAGTAAATTACTTTATGCATTTCTTTATGCTTTATTTAATAATAATAATAATAATAATAATAATAATAAAAAGGGGTGCAAAGGACCGGCAACCTCCACGTTGGTGCACCCTGGACAGGCAGAGGCAACTCTGCCTGACTAATGCCGGCCGGGAGTACCAGGGCTAACCACCCTGGTACTCTTACTGCTATGGGTTCCTTACAACCTAAGAAGGGCCCCTCACAATCGACCTCAGTCGGATGGAGGTCAAGGACAGATGGGAGGGGCCTTACCGGACGGTCCAAACGATGACAACACCGCAATTGTACATGGACGCTTTAAGTGGACGAGGGAACTAAAGGATGACTTGCTGACCTGCCGCGAGAGTAGCGAACCTGAGCGAAGGGGATACATGGCGCGATTGCATGCACTTTGGTGCGAAATGCATCCAGAGCATCGCGCCTTCTCTCAACAACACCTGAGAGATCAAGTATCCTTCTTGCTCAGGACAGGTTACGTAAGGGCACCCCGTCAGCTGGAAGAACTGCCAGCCGCAGTTCCACCGCGACAATTACCAGCTGATGGGGATCATCCATTAGAGTTCACCGATATAGACTTAAGGACAAGGGTTAGCCTTAACACCCAAGGCTAACCTAAAGCCACAAGACCTGGCTAGAATGGACGCCGTCATCGATGAGGAAATTCCGGGAAGATGTAGACATCTGGCAAATCAACTGTGCCGTGTACAACGCCGTGAAGCAACTCGTCCCCCGTGAGAGGTCAACCAATCACGGGGTCGAGAAAGCCAAGCGGCGTGTACAAAAAAATCGAAGGCAAGATACAGTCGGCCAGACAACACGCTTCTCGGATCCAGAGTGTGGTGGAATATAAGACGACTGGTAGAGTTTTTACTCCCAGGATCCGGCGCATAGCTGCCGGATTAAGACGTCAACACCATACTCTAAATCTGACAGTGATGCTTACCATCAAGCAGCACTGTCTAGATAGGGATCTGAGCGCTCATGGCGATAAAGAAAACATTGAAGAGACGAGTGAGGAGTATGGAACAAAACAATTTGTTCCGTACGAATCCTTCCCGCCTCTTTCAAAAGCCACGGCGTGTTGTCGAGAATCCGCCGACTGTAGAAGATGTCGAAACCTTCTGGAAGGGAATCTACGAAACGCCGCGTCCATTCAATAGCGACACTCCATCAATTGCACACTTCGAGGCTCTGTGTCACAGACATTTTGAAGAGCCAGAAGAAGTGTGCCCGGCAATCAGTACGGAGGAAGTCCAACAAGCACTTGTTGGTACCAAGAACTTCGCTGCCCCGGGCCCAGACGGCATTAGCAACTGGTGGTGGAAGAAATTTCCTTCCACTCACCGCCGTCTGGCGCGAGTTTTCAACTCATGGTTGAACGAGGGGCAGCAGATTCCGGACTGGTTCGTCGAGGGACGTACTGTGCTAATTCCCAAAAAAGGGGGATCTTTCCGACCCGAAGAATTATAGGCCGATCACTTGCCTTAACTCCTGCTACAAGATATTTACACGTATCTTTGTATGCTAGGACGTTGAGGTCTGTTGA